>CATIWF010057295.1:0-26639 GCA_949630135.1 Balakata baccata | reverse complement strand
TCTAGTTTTGAAATATAAATTCTGAAATTATTTTTGTATTATTAACTACAAATATAATCTTAAAAACGATTATTGTATCATTAATTTAATTATTTTTTATTCAAAATTCTATACACATTAAAAATAGATAGAAAAATGAATTGATTTTCATTCCTATTATCTTTCCACTGTCTACAAAATTTAAAAATCAATCATTTTCTATTTTCTTTTTCTTTTATTCTCGTTCACATTTTCATTTCTATTCTTACTTTTGAATCAAACGAATAGTAGACTCTATTTATTTTGCGTCACATTTTTCTGCATTTGGTACCTCTAGAAAAATTAGTCAATAGAAAATATTTTTCTGGTAAAAAAAAAGCTACTTCTTTTGAGAATGAAAAATCATTTTTCGGATCTTAATATACTTATATAAATAAAATTTTTTATATTAAAACTAATTAAATATATATTAATTAATATACTAATTATTGAAAACTGACCATCAAAGGTAGCCAATTACTGGTGCCGGTCACCAGAAATTTTTTTTAATAAATTATTAATTTATGTAATTTTCTATTATATATAGTTATAAATTAAAAATATCAAATTTTGAGAAATTTTAAATATTTTAATAGTTTTTTAATATTTTTTAAAATACACTAAATACTACAAAAATAATTTTTTAAAAATTTTATATGTATACCAAAATAATAGAAAATAAATTATTTTAAAAAAAAAATATGTTTGTAATAATTTTTCGTTTTCTCCACGTTTGAGAAAAGTGGCATGTTCCACATTTGCCCTCTGGAACAGAGGCTCGCGTTCCTATAAAGGATGGGAAAGATGAATAACATTCTGTGTTTGAGAATAAAATAAGATTCCATAGCTTTTGGGGAGAAAATCAAATTCAAACCGGGGAAGGCAAAGATCACAAATCAACTGTCTAAGTTCAATGCACCGAACGAACCAAGCCGACACTTATGACTAAGTTCATCATATTAAACAAAGGCTGCAGTTCCACATCATGATGTCTGTCAATACTGTCATTCAAGTGTCGTGTTGGTTTTACCATATAACTCAATTCTCAAAGCTTGCTGAATTTTTATAAATATACACACACCTTAGACAACTGTTCCACATCTGTATGATCGATCGATGTTTGGGTTCACCTTGAGTTCCTCCGGCTGCTTCAGTCATGGCCATGCCCCTAAAGATGAATGCTTTCTTTTTGTTTTCGACGTTTCAGTGGGCACCATCTTACTCAGCATTTCTTCTATACACTGAAGGGTTTGGAGGAACTTTAGGTGTTGCCAAACAATTGTTACTGATTTCCTTTATTTTATTTTATTTTTTAATGGCATCTGATGATGCTAAATTCTAGCTATAGAATGTAGTTGTTGAAGGGTGATGATTTCTGCTGGTGAGAAAGAAGAAAGAAGGCCGCGAGCCGAAGTGGGTTCTTTTAACAGATCGGTCGCCGATCGGCCGTAGTGATCCTGGACAAAGAGAAATAGAATGAGAGATGAAGATGTCCCCTCCTTTCCTATTGGCCTTTGTTACCCATTATTGACGTTGCTTTTGTTGACCCCCAAATTCTTCTTGAAAATTTTTTTCCCACTAATGAAAATATAAATTAATTAAATATATTATACTGTTTAATTATATTAGTTTTTTTTATGACATAGACTGAATATATTGTTATTAATTAATATAAATATAATCTATATATATGTCACTATATAATAATAAATTAATTCTAACTAAAATTTTTTTTTTTTCTCTTTCGTATGTTAGACTGACATGCTTTAATTTGATAATTCTGTAAAAGGTGGCTTTGATCTTTGAGCAATCGTTTTCTTCCACAGCTCTTTTTTTTATTTATTTATTTATACCACAGCTCCGTTTTATTGATTCCATGTTGAGACAATTATTCCCTTTTAGAACAGTAACCCACAAACAGTTAACTCTTTCATTAAACCCATAACCAGGAATGCCATAAAATAATATTACCAAAATAACCTCAACATCAGTACCGCCATTCTCGCCCTATTTTTTCGATCACACTCAGTGGTTTATGGGTTTTGTTTCCTAATTTTATGGTTTTCAAAATTTCCAAATTCATTACTCTGTTAAGTTCTATGCCCTAGTGTCGTTGTTCTTTTTCGCGATAGATTTTACTGAACCCATTACATATTCCTCTCTTGGAAACCTCTGTGCTCAATCGTCGTGAAAATCTATAAGCTAAAACTAAACACATTACCTCGCATCTGCCTTAACCTTGGGTTTCTCTGTCGCTACACTTCTCATTTTGCTAAGTTAGGGAAGGCGATTTTCCCACCTAGGGAAGGCAATTGTTGTTGCTGCGATTTTTTAGGAGTTTGGAAACAATCAAGGTGCATTTATCTGCTGCCACTCTGCTTCCATTACTTCCCCGTTCGGGAGTGCGATTGTTGTTGCTAACTTAGGGAAGTCGATTTCGGTTCAGAAATAATAAAAGGGTTTTTTTTTAAACTGTTTGTACGAACTGTGTTTTTTATTAATTTTGATTAATTTTGGTTGTTTATTGGTTGTTGTTGTATTGTTTCCTTGGTGGGTTGATTGTTGTAGATTGTGGATTTCTTTTGTGGTAGTGTGTTGAAGTAATTTAGTTTGTAAACTATTCCATTTAACCACTGCAGGGGGTCTGAGGAGGTTAGACCATGACAATCTTATCACACAATTTTCACTAACACTAAAGCAGGTAATTTAATCGGTTCCCCTTCAAATCCAATTTGTATTGCAGTGATGGTCGCAATTAGAGAGGATTTTTTATTGGTTGGGAACACTTGCAAGATAATAACTGTATACCAAATTGAAATTGAGTTTAAAAAGGAAAGTTTTTCTAGTTCAATTTATTAAAAACGGATGAAAGAATTTTTTTTTGTTGTTGTAAATTGTTGCCGCACAATTTGTTATAGTGTTGTTGTTTTGACAGATATGGAGGGAATGGACAAAAAGAGAGTGCAGAGAATTGGATATGGGATGAGCAAGGGATGAACGTCTTTTGAGAATGAGGAGAGGAAGGAGGCCTATATGAGATAGAAAATTGACAATATGCATGCTCAGTGTGCGAAGCTCACAACAATTGTGTATGTTTTTTCTAATATGTTATTGACATCTTGTACTCTGTTGGCTCATGCTTTATATTTTTGCTCCTGTAATTGAATTTTTGGCCATCAGTGAAGGGGATGTCGAGTTTATGAAGTGATCATGTGAAAATTTTTTATTTAATTTCTTAAGTGGTACATAAATGAATGGATGTGTGTAGACTCAGGCAGCAATATTTTGTGCACAAGAGGTTGGGAAATAACTTACATAGAATAATAATAATAATAATAATAATAATAATAATAATAATAATAATAATAATAATAATAATAATAATAATAATAATAACAATAACAATGGTGGACAGATGATAATAATTTGTAAAAGTTATACCTCATATTTAACTATCATATAATTCACATATACTTTGTAATATTTTTTTAATTTTTTATTTCAAATTTGAATGTAATTTGAAGAACAAAAGATTTGACACATTTTATCGGTTCTGATTTTTGAAACTCTAAAACATTTATTCACGTATACATATACCATATATATAACCTTCACATAATCAAGATATATAAATTAAGATAATATGTTTGATAAATTTGTTATTATTTTAAAAATATAATTTCAAATTTATATAATTCATACAATATCAAGTAAAATTAGATAATAAACCTTAAATATATCTTACATATAATGTTTGTGTAGTTACAGTTTATGTAAACACCATGATAAGCTTTTCTATTTTTAATCCTCATCAATTATTAAATAATAAAAATAAAATAAACATATAATCTACATATACCATGCATATAACGGTTGATTTCTATTTAATCACCATGATAACAGAATATTTTATAATAAACCTTGCATAACCTTATATATAATGTTTGTATAATTACAGTTTATGTAAACACTATGATAAGATTTTTTATTTTTAATCCCCATCAATTATTAAATAATAAAAAATAAACATATAACATAATTTAAAATAGATATAAAATTAAAATAGATGAACTAAAAAATTAGAAATATCTTTATAAATATATAATCAACATATACCCTACATATACTACACATATAAATTTGCACAACTGCATTCTATACAATTCCATCAATTTACTATTTTAATAACATAACTATAAATTTTTTACTGAGCATATACTATATTCTCCTATAGATACCAACATATAATATTTAAATAATTTTAATATATAATATATTATAGAATTAATTATATGATATTTAAATAATTTTAAATATATAATATTTTAAATAATTAAATATATAATATTTAAATAATTATAAAATACATATATATTAAAATTATTATGGTATATATATATAACATTCCCTAATTTGATTTGAAAAGTGCAGCTAAAACTAAATACATGCCTTAAATCTCGCTAATAGCGTTTTTTCTGTTTTCATCATCAAACCGTTTTCATTAGCACCGTTTTTTTCTGGAACTGAGAATATTTTTATTTTTGGGTTTTAGAATTCCTTATTCTGGAACTGAGAATATTTTTATTTTTGGGTTTTAGAATTCCTTAAACCACATTTACATAAATATGTTGCAAGTGGTAACAATTATGTAATTTTCTTATTTTATGTGGATATTTATGCCTTTTTCCCTTCTATATTCTATCCTGGGCTCTATTTGGTGGACTGGAGTTGGGCCTTCCAGCTTACTCTCTTCACTCACCTATTGTCGGCCCATATTCCAGCCAGGTCCATGATCATTGTATTTCGGATGCAATAGAGGGGCAAATTATATTTAGATCTTAGTCCACATAGCATTACAGACTTCACATGTGTGAGAATAGTAATAAAATACGGTGACAATTTTATAAATAAAGTAAATTTATACAGATTTATTTATTAATATAAGTTAATTAGTTTATTAGTAAAAAATTTATTATTTTATCGATAAATGTTCATTTTATTTTAAAACAAAAGTTATTGTGTTTTTCAAATGTGATTTGTCTTTTGTGCATTTTATCTCGATTTTTTGTTACGTTTTGAGTTTTTTTTTTCAAAATGATTCAATGAATTCATACATACAAATTAAAATAAAAAAATTCATTGAATTAAGTATACAAAGAAATAAAATAAATTTGTATTAATATAAGAAATAAACCTTTATTAGTAAACTAATAAACATTTTATCAATAAACTAATAAATATTTATCAATAAACTAATTAACTTTTACTTCATTGGTAATGAATATTTTTTCAATAAAATAGTAAATCTTTTACTTTATTGCTATTAAATCTAGAGTCTTGAAACAAAATGCATCGTGTATATAATTTAATAAATATTATATTATTTTCTTTAATTTTTGTAGTAATAAATTAATGAACATTTACGTTATTCACAATGAACTTTTCTTAATAAATTAGTAGACATTTTTTAATAAAGTAATAAATCTTTTTTAATAACCGGATGATGAATATTTATGATTTTTTTTATTTTGATTTATAGAGATAAATCCATTAAATCATCTTGATGAAAATATATTATATTATTTTCTTTAATTTTTATAGTAATAAATTAATGAACATTTCTCAATAAAGTAATGAACATATTTTAATAACTAGATGATGAATATTTACGATTTTTTTTATTTTGATCTATAGATATAAATTTATTAAATTCTTTTAATGGAAATGCATTGTGTATATAATTTAACGAATATTATATTATTTTCTTTAATTTTTTGTAATATTTCTTAATAAACTAATGAACATTTATTAATAGTTTTTTAATAATCGGATGATAAATATTTACGAAATTGCCACATTGTATTTAATAGTCGTGTAAATTTGTTTTATTTACAAAATTGACATCACCTCTTACACGTATAATGAACTTTTGATCTATAATGCTCTATGGATCGGGGTGATGATATAAAACTTCCGTAAGAGGAGAATTGAGAACAATTATTAAAAATGCAAACTAAACCTAGTGATAAAAGGAAAATTGAGTTCCTATCATGAATATGATTAATTTTAGTGTATAGTTGTAATTGAATGATTGAAAAAAATATGGAGCCTAACCGAAAAGAGGAAAATTGAGTTGATTGATATATTGAGTGGTGGTGAAAATAATAAATATCAAGTCTTTAAAGAGGCTACTTTCGGCCATAGTTCAGCTTCTCATTAATAATATGATCGGTGTTTCGTATATTAGTGCCTATTAAATCCAAATAAAGCCATTTATCTTAATCTAAACAAAAGAGACAAATTTTAAACCAAAAATGATATTTTTATTGGTGTAAATAGATATACATTTACTATTTAGTTGTTATAAAAAAAAAAGTCAAAAGGTGCAAATTAGTACCAAGTTATATTTTATGGAACGAGTTATTCTATCAATTTTAAATTTAGTGCAAATTAGTTTATGAACTAAATGTTATGAAGCAAGTCACCCATCACTAAACCGAACTGGCTCACAGTTCTGATTAAATGAGCCTAATATATAAAATGTCTAATTGTATCGAATTTAAAATTTTGATAGTTTATTTGTACTATGTGAAAGTTGAGAAGATGATTTATTTTATAAAATATAGTTTAAAGACTAATTTATAATTTTAACCTAAAAAAAGCATATTGTTAAAAGTTGAAAATCTTAATTAATTAAGATATGCATATGATTATAAAACAATACATTAATGTAATTTTGTTGATATGTTATACATGAATGTGATTGTTTTCTCTTTTTTTTTTTTTCTTACGGAATGAATGTGATTGTTGAATTAAGTTAAACTTTAAAAAATATAAAACAATTATAAAAATATAATTTTACTCTCAAAATGCGCAAGTGTGACATAGGAAGTAAATGGATCTACCAGAAATTCTTACATATATTATATCTATCATATTATCTATAATTAATTTAATTATTAAATAATATATATGTATATTGTATTTAGTTCAACTAATGAAAATAAAATAATTAAATATATATCAATAAATGATTGATTTAGTTTATAGATGACATAATAAATATAATCTATCTAATAATTTCTTTAGATCAATTGGCCCAAAACTATTGATTTGTTTTTGAAGAAATTTTATGGTTTATTGAAATTTTTATTTTTCATTTTTATCCCTAATTTTTTATTTTTTCATTTGTATTGGAAATCATTTTATTTGTACTGATTTTTTTAATTTTTGTTTTTAGAGAGAGAAAGTGATTGCATATTATAATTTTGTAGAAAAATTTGTTTAATAGTGGTGATAAAGAAGAAATTTGCTTCATTTACTTAGAGACAATAAATAATAGAGATTTGTGTGCGGTGCTTCTATTTTGCAAGAATATTTATCATTATTATTGCATTCAATTATGACTTCCTAAACATAGTCAATGCCCGCTATATCGTCTTTATGTTTGAGATCATTAGAATTTTTGTTATTGGATGTATTTGTTATTAATCACAAATTATTTTTTATCCTTCAAAGATATACCCAAGACATACCCAAAGTATACTAGACTTTATAATCTTTGTTCACAATTATTTTAGGCTGAATATATTTCCGAAATATATCTAAGGTATATAGGAATTTATAGATTGTTGTCCTAAGTATTTTATATCGAAGGTATCTTGAAAATATATCCAAAGCATATTAGATTTTATAGCATTTTTTCACAACTATTTTAGACGGGAAGTATCCCAAAATATATCCAAAGTATGCCAAATGAATACAAAATTTTATAACTTTTGTTCACAACTATTTTAGACCGAAAATATCCTTGAAATATATCCAAAATATATAAAAAGAGTTGGTGTACTTGTAAAAAATATTTTTCTGTAAAATTAAAAGATTATTGAGATGAAGTAAGATTGTAATTATTTTTTTTTTAGCATGAAAAATTTTCTTTTTTTTCCAGATATAGTGTGCCAATCTCTTTGAATCTTACTATTAGGACCCACAAATCGGACCGTCCAGACGCGTTCTAAGGCGATCAAGATTCACGTGATGCATCATGAGAGACAAGCCGGCTCCATTATATTGGGTCCCGCAGATTCCGGTAAGTTTAAGTCCGAGCCGTCGGATCAACATGGATCTAAAAGTGACCGTTCAAATTTGAAAACCCTTCTCTATTCGACCGTTAGAGTCTTTCCATTTCTTTACTGCGTGAACTTCAAGGAGAGAAAGCAAAAACACCATTAACAGGCTAAAAACCTTTAGCTCTCAATTCTTATAGACAGTGCTCGAGGCAATTTTCCTTTTCCTTTTCCTTTTTTTTAAAAAAAATTTATTAAATCATCCTATAGATTGTTAAAATCATTCGGCCAGAATTAGATAATAGCTGCAAACAGATTCACACAGATTAGTAAAGAAAACCATGAGACGCCATGGCTGGCAACGCCCTCTGCACCCTTTACAGGTACATATTTTCCTTCGCTGAAGATTTTAATCGAGCATCTTAGTGCATAGTGTTATTTCTTTTGTTATTGATCAGATGTTAAATAATGTCTTCATTTGCCCTTTTTTATCCGGGTTCAGAAAGCTTCTTGATTTTATTGTATCTAAATCCAAGTGAACCATTGATCTAATTTTCGGTTTGTTTATGAAATTTTGAATATTTTTTGCGTTTATTTGGTCTAAATTGTCATTGTTTGGTTGCAGATAGTAGGAATGGCAGTTTACAGTTTCCTTGTTGTGGCCTTTTATGCATTCCTAGGGCTCTTCCTTGGGGACAGAATTGCTGAAATCACAGTCTGCACAATCTTTTCCTTCTCGGTAATCCGTCAAAACCAGCTATAATTTGTGTTTTCTTCTACAATTTGCATAAAGCTAACCGGAGTACATTGCTTTTCTTCTATTCTTTTTTCAGGCACTTTCTGTTATGTTACTGTTTATTAGATGCACAGCCATCGACCCAACTGATAAAACCAGCTTCAAAAAGAAGAAAAAGGCTAAATCCAATGGGAACCCGAAGTTTAATTATGGGTTTATCTTGAGTCAAATAGTCGTGAGGTTTTTCAGAAGGCTGGAGAGGAAAATCCTCAAGATGTTTATAAGAAGGAAGTACCTGGATCCATTGAGGGCCACTGCTCAAATGGAGCCATTACTCCCATTTCCTCTTGTCCTGAAGGATGATTCAGTTGCACCTGATCCTAAAGATGATGAGATCTCTTATTGCTCCATTTGTGATTTTGAGGTTGGAAATATACCCTTATTTTGTCATATCTATTATGTTGTCTTCAAAAAAGAAAAAGAAAAAAAAAGTTAGAATTCAAAAATAATTGAAGAGGAGTGCATATGCTTATCTCAGGTGAAGAAGCATAGCAAGCACTGTAGGACCTGCAACCGCTGTGTGGAAGGGTTTGACCACCATTGCAGGGTAAGAATGATGGTCTCCGCCTCTCGCTTTTATTTCTCATAACTTGCCTTTTGGGAACTGCACCAATCTACACTAACTTGTTTTGTGGTCCAGTGGTTGAACAATTGTGTTGGCAAAAGGAACTACACAACATTCATCCTCCTAATGCTATTTGTTTTGTTAATGGTCAGTAGCTTTGAGAAGCCAAATTACTGTTTCTTCTTGCAATGAATTTCCATATGTTCTTTGTTTGCTTATTTTCCAATGAAAAACTATTCCTGAAACAGTTAATCATGGAAGGAGGAACTGCAATTGCCATATTCATCAGGTGCTTTGCAGACAAGAAAGGGGTAGAGAGGGAGTTACAGAGAAGGCTACATGTAGAATTCCCAAGAGAGGTTCTTGCAACAATATCGGTACTACACAATCATAACATTTTGTATGTAACATACTATTTCGATGGAGGGAAAAAATTCTGTTGCTCATTATTTCAACTGTATATAAATGTCACAGGTTTTGCTGGTTTTAATGACAGCTTATAGTTCTGCAGCCATGGGACAACTTTTCTTCTTTCATGTTGTTCTCATACGCAAGGTAAATGTAATGCCAACATTGTAAGGATAATTGATGATGCTGTTTTTGTTTGATTAGTGAGGTAAAGAAAGAAATTGTTTAACTTTGAAGTTGTACTACTATTATCTATTAGTCTCTTTCCAAAGTCTAAATACTGTTCTCTTCAGGGAATGAGAACATATGACTATATCCTAGCTATGAAAGAGGAAAACCAATCAATTGAGCTAGATCCATTTGATGGTTCAGATTCCTCTTCGGACTCTGATCTTGACTCGCCTGAAAAATCAAAGTTTGTTTCACGGTTTATCTGCAGAAAAAATCAGGTATATATGATATTAAAAATTTCTATATCAATCACACTTTTAAGAAGAGACAATCAATTCAACTCAATTGTGTAGTCCGTTTACTTTCAGAACCAAGCAAGGCTTTCCATTAGGATTGATAGAGATCCTGAGCCTTCCAACTTAAACAAGAAGCAAGGCTTCCGCGCAAGTATTGATCCGTGGAAGCTGATAAAGCTGAGCAGAGAGAAAGCTCTTATGGCAGCTGAGAAGACCAGAGAAAGACTCATGAAGCAGAAGCCAGCTGACGAACAAAATTCATTAAAGCCACTACCTTTGGAAACAAAATTTGGGACTTTGATGAACTCAGACAAGAATATGACCAATGTCGTAGGATCAGGTTCAACACCTCTTATTTCCAAAGGATCGCCAGGAATGTTTTCAAGTCCAAGAAGAAGATTTTCCGGCTCCTCAGCTATGTTTTCTGGCATTATTCCATCACCAAAACAGAAGTACAGAAGTAGTTTTGACTTGAAGTTGACAGAGGTTTCCAAGGAGCTTGAAACTTATATTTCTAGGCAGGTTTTATGTTCTGTAATAAGGAAAGAAGCATGTGAGGCATCTCCCAGATAAATACAATGCTTGAATTTTTATACTCTCAACCTTTGAGAAATTCATTGACTGATTTGAGTGTGTGAATAGCAAGGTTCCTTCGTTGTGAAATTGAAAACCATACTTTCATTTTCCCCTTTAAATCCTTTTACTGATTCCCATTGCCTGAGACATTGAATTCAAAGGAGGAAACATAAATGTATAGTTGAAATATTCTGTACCAAGGGGAAAACATAAACATACAGGTGTTTTTTTGCCTCAGACATTCAATTCAAAGGAGGAAACATAATTGTATAGTTGAAATATTCTGTACTAAGGGGGAAACATAAACATACAGATGTTTTTGGCTTTTTGGAGGAAATTAAATCCCAGGAGGGTAGAAACAGTTGTTTTTTCAGCATAAGGCGTTTTTTTGAAGGTTGGTTCTCTGGTAGGCCAAATACGGCCCTCTGAGTCTGTCCTTATTCTTATGCATAGTCAATAAAATGATCAATTTCAATTTGGTAGGCCAAATATGCTAGACCAGGCAGGTTCATCAGAAAATGGAATTGGAATGAAATAATACTACAATAAAAATATGTAATTGTAACTCAAGAAAGTAAATAAACAAATAAACAGTGCGAGTGAGAGTGTTTTGAAGATATAAACTCATTCTATTTTCACTTTCTGATAAATCACTCAATTATTTGTTACTGCATACAGAGTTACAGGAAAAAATATTTTCTCAAATGAGCAGTTGTGTTGAGAAATGGAAAGAATCAAAATTTGAACTTGAGCATTCACAAACAAAGGTGATTGACCACCAAAAAAAGTACTCAGCTTCCGTCATAAATTACCAAGACAGCAACCGAATACCTCTACTTTGATTACCTGAATTCAGCAAATGACTTGAAAGATAGTAACAATCAGAAGAATGATCAGGAAAGATTCTCTCCCTGAGTGGCTCGCAACTTTCTGGGGTAACTGAATCAGAATATCCTTGGACATACGAACAGTTCCAAGGGAACTTGGCAGTCACATTCAAGTTGATGTTCGATAGGCAGATGTCAAGAAAAGAGTCTGCTTCTATACCACCTAGAATGCCTACATATTTGATGTTATTTCCTTTGACATCTTCAATAGTAATCCGTTCAATGACTGGAAGAGCTTCTGGATCATAATGCTCATCTGGGTGCTCCCCACAATGACCAGTAAATTTTATAGCTATATTTACATCAGTTAAGGTTACATTTGATATGTGAATATTTCTGACATAGCCACCTCTTCCTGGTGACGTCTTTATCCTAATACCTGTACTTGAATTGTAAAATAGGAGATTCTCAGCATGGACCTCTGATACACCTCCAGACATCTCACTTCCAATTGCAAGCCCTGCACTTGATCGAGTATGCCCAACAAGCCGGTGAATGGTAATGTTTCTGCAAGGGCGAGCATATGATATGCCATACTCATCCCACCCACTCTTGATAGCAATTACATCATCACCAGTGCTAATATAACAGTCCTCAATGCAAACATCATCAGAAGAATCTGAATACATTCAAATGAAGAGATAAGAACTCTAAAAAGGTACTTGGAGCATGTAATGAGAAACAGAAAATCAATGCGAAGTTGAAATTAGTGTCTTTGAAAGAAAATAATCTTATGCTAATAATAGGAAAAAAATCTGAACTCAATTAGCGAGCACTAATTATTATGTCCTACACTAGCACAATTCAAATGTTTTCCCTGTATAATTTTCATCTCAAACTACTGCACTTACAATTATGAATTGCAAAGGAATAGTTCTGGCCTAGCACAGAAAGCTTACCTGGATCAATCCCATCTGTATTCGGTGAATCAAGAGGAGCACGGATTGTAACATTTTGGACAACAACATGGCTGTTCATCCAGAAAAACAATCTCAACTGTATGCCTAATTCACAGAAGTTTCACTTTTGCATAGTTTTACATGATAATGTAAGAACTTCAAGTCCAAGAAAGGGAATTGCATTATAATCCATTTGGAAGGAACAAACCTGCTGTAAACAGGGTGGATTGTCCAGAATGGTCAATTGATGAATGTCAGGTTTGAGATAACTATCCCAGATGAGTTCATTAACTCTACTAGATGGGGCCGTGTATAATTCAGGGTTTTGGTTCGGAACCAACTCCACCAGATGCTGCCTTGGCCATCAATAGTTCCACTATCACCTGCATGGAGAAACCAGCAGTGTTAAAGGAAACAAAATAAAACATGGAAATTAATCCCCCATTTACATTACCAACCTGTTATAACAACATCTGTCAAATTCTGACCATAAATGAGGCTTCGATGCCTCCTACCAGGCAATTCCCTCCCACGGCCATATGATGGTAGAGGATCAACAACTGGCCAATCATCAGAGTTCTGGAATTGGAAGATCAATCTTTTTTAATATTATGCTATAAAATATCATAAGTATGGCCCAAGTCCCAAAATACACTAGATACAACATTGTCCTCTCAGACTATTGCAATCAAATTGCACTATTAGATAGCATTGAGGCACTATTTCATCGCATATTTACTATCATTCTTGCACTAATTAGCATATGAAGTCCATGGAGTATTAATATACATAAATTTCAGACAAAGACAACTTGCAAATGCACATTACATGGATTATCATAACAAGAACTTCTTAGATCAATTGCAAACAGATCAGTCATGATTGATTGCAAATAACTGGCAATTAGAGCAATCTATGCTGTAAAGCATATATCCTTTGGCGGGGTAGTAAGAACTTACAGTCGATCCAAGAATCACTGCATCCTTATCTAACCATAATGTCAGATGACTGATGAGATTAAAGCTGCCTGTCAACCACCAGCCAGCTGGGACAAATAGCTTGGCACCACCCTTATCAGAGAATGAATTTAGATAGAAGATAGCATTCTGAAATGCTTTAGCATTGAGAGTGATCCCGTCTCCAACTGCACCAAATTCAGTAATAGTAACACTGTGAGGCCGAAACTCTGCAGAGTTAGCCCGTTTGCAATGTGAACTGCCCCTGACAAGCCATGGAACATCACTGAACAGTGCAAGCACCAGAAGCAAACCCACTAGCTGAAAAAGAAAAACAGGAAAAACTGGTAACTGAGTAGTACAATCATGAGATCTGAGTGATGATTTTATTCCTTTCGCTTTCTTTTCCCCCCTTTTCCTCGTTAACTCTGCTGAGCAATGATTACTACCTATATAAGCTACACATTGGACAATTCCCATAACCTAGATCACCCAACAAACTAATAAGCTAGAATACGAGCAGACAGACAGGCCAAGTCGAGCAAACAACAATGTAGAACTATGACGATAATGGATATAAGAAGGATCAACATATGGCTTCAAAGCACAATTCAAATGCAATAGCTCAGAGGTATGTGAAGACATACTCCACATTGATGGGCAGTAAGCTAACCATTGAGCTACATTTTGCCAGATAGAGGAAGACTTTACTCAATCCCCAGTTCACTATTTGTGCTCAATCAGATCCCAAAAAATTTTATTTTAGTTTTGAACAGGTTATGTAATCTTTGAAAGAAAAAAGATGATACAGGGGTCCTCTTACACATTACTCTGGTAATCTTATTCCGATTCACATCTACAGAAAATAAAACCATAATTTTTTCCTAAAAAAAGGATAAACAAGAGCCAAGTAACTCACCCAAAACGATCTCCTCATATGACTGAAATCTGCAGTTTCCGTTCACAAGCGGGCCAGCTAAAGAAGCAGCTTTCCTTGCCAACAATACCCACGAACAAATTGCCTAAAAATAATAAGAAATAAGAAAGAAAGAGAAGTTGATAAAGATGGGGGCAGGGATCATCACCATGATCTCCCTCTAAGCAAAATTGCAAGTGAGTATGTCTGTGAGTGTGATTACTGATCAAATATTGAGAGAAGAGAACCACCAACAGCACTCAAAGAAGAAAAATCATTGACAGTGACTGTTACTGCCAGCTAAAAATCAAGCAGTAGGTCCCCCTTGTTCCTTCACCAGCTCTTCTTCCATTAACCACTCCTTTCTCTCTAACTTTTCATTCTGTTTCTTCTTCAAGATGACACTCTGAACCCAAAAACCTCAACACCCAAAAGACAAAAGAGGCTGGAGAGGCCAAAAGGAAAAGAACTCGATACAATCGAAACGGATCAGTGTCTCCGTGAGTGTGTGAGAGTGAGAAAAGTTTTGATTTTGTTTTTAAAACTACCAATCACAGCGAGGATTTTCTGCTGAGATACAGTGATGGAGATAGAGAGAGAGAGACTAATCCAAATAACAAGTTTGAAACTTTGCATGGGAATGGGATGGACTCTCTCCCTGTGCCTCTCTCTCTCATGACTGTTTCAACATTTCAGGTTTTTTTTTTTTTTTGTACAATTCAGTTATAAACCTTCGTGAACCCCCTCAAAAATTTACTTCCAATTTATCAAAAAAAAAAAAAAAAATTACTTGCAAAGTGTTTAGCAATTAACAATGAACAATGGGATTTCCTTTTATTTTACAAGTGACACTTATTTCTTAATGCCTATGTTAATGTTAGAAGAGCATTTCTAACTAATAGAATAAAAAATATTTTTAAATATAGTGAGTAAAAAAGTTTTATAAGTCTAATAAACTCTTTATATTTTATTCTTTATTTTGCTTTACTTCATACAAATTAATATTTATCAAAAGAAAAATGTAAATGATTTTTATTATGAAAAAAACATTTTAAAAAAATATACTAATAGAAAAATATGTATAAAAAGATGAAATACATTAATTATAATTAAAATAGATATATAAAGAGTTTATTGAAAATGCTCTAACTGTTATAGAAAGATATAAACTCTATGAAGATTTTTTTTTTATAAAATAATTTTTTAAAATAAAGAATTTATTAGAAATATTCTAACTGTTTAGATAATGACAATCACATATAATCAAGATTTACATAAATTTATTTGTAATAAACTTTAGTTTAGTAGTATTAATATAGTAAGAGTATCTCTAACAATACTTTTTACTTTTAAAAAAATATTTAATAGAATAAAAAGTATTTTAGAGTATTTTTAGATATAGAGTAAAAAATTTTTATATCCAATTGACTCTTTATATTTTACTATTCATTTGATTTTATCTCATACAAATTAATAATTGTTAAAAGAAAAAAGTAAACACACTAATAAAAAAAAGAGAATATATATAAAGAATACAAATGCATTAATTACAATTGAAATATATATTAAAATTTGATTCTCTAGAAAGTCAAACTCATTATTTTTTTTTAAATTTTAAAGATAAAAAATCAATTAAAATCTCTTTTTATAGAAAAATTATAAATAAAAAATTTATTAGAGATGCCTAAGCAAAGATGTGAGATAGATCCGTTATAAAAAGAAAATATTTATTAATATTTTGCTTAAGTAGTTATATGCTATTGTTTTCCTTTATTAGTTATATTTTCTCCTTTCCCTTTTGTTTGTGTTGATATTACTGGAGACAATTTTCGTACAAAGACAAAAACTAGCCTATGCAAACAGCTGTCTTTCCATTTTGCTATGTGCGATTCAATTTTATCAAATTAAATTAATAAATTTTCAATTTTAACTGTTTTATTTTATATAGTAATTCACATTATTTTGACTTTAAATTTCAAACATGTAATTGGATTTCAAGTTATTATAAACAAATATTAGATTATGTATCGAAAGAGGTGTATGAAATATTAATAATATTTCTGATTTTATTCTACGAGGAACCTAGTTTAGCTTTACAAATTTTTTTATTTTCGCATAGAGAGCTCTTAAAACTATTTATGTTATAAAAGAGTATAAAAAATATTATATTATTTTTTTTAAATAAAAAAAATTAGAATTGCTAGAATTAATTGATCTAAGAAATAAAGAAAAATTTTATATAAAATTACAAAGATAAAAAAGAATTTTACATAAAACTTGAGGGATAAAATATATATTTTTGAGCACTGTGCAAGTGAAACTGACAAATTGGGTTGGTTTTGGGGAAAATACTAATCCCGAAAATTTTGATTTTTTTTATGCCATAAATTCTTGCCTAGATTTAATATATTATTTTTAATCAATGATATATTATTCTATCTATTTCATTATAATAGATATTTTTGAAGAAACTTTTTATTGCATCATTTTAAATTACAAATGAAATATTAATTGTATATTTATAATATTCTCTTAAAAGATAAATAATGAATTGTTTAATTATTTTTAATAAAGGATATTTTAGCTATAATATATTATTTTTTATCTATAGTTATGCTTATTTAATAATTTCTTAATTTTAGTAAAATAACTTTAAATTTCTAGTCAAATGGAACGGGGGAATATATTATTTAAATAAAATTATTATTAATGTATATATAATTATTAATTTCGTTTACAAAAAGAAAGTTATGAATCCAATTCAGACAACTAAGTTTATGTGTATGCGGAAGATTGCTTCCTCAGTCAACCTCCAATCACGATTTTTTTTTTTCCACATTTTGAAGCTAAAGTATCATTTTACATATTAAACAAAAAAATTTTCTTTATATTCTAACTATCGGTTAAGACTTTTTCACGAAAATTAAAAATGTTATTTAATAGATATAGCTATAGGTATAAAATGCTTATATTGGTAATGAATTATAGTAATTTTGATAAAATTCATTTTTTTTAAAATTAAGATATGTGTAAAATAAAAAAAAAAGTTTATTTTTTATAAATAATCTAAAAAGTCAATTGTAGTTGAGTAAATTTCATTTTCTTAAATGACATTTTGAATCAAACAGAGTATTTATTTAATATTTAATGTCGTATTAATGGTTGATTTGGTACATGAAATTGCTTAACTAAGCCATATAATTAGTTATTAATTCCATATTTAGTTGAAAAAAATGAAATATGGCTTAATAATTCCATAGATTTAGTTAACCCATAGAATTAAAATATTCCTCCCCATGTCTTCACTAATCCTATTCTTATGGGATTACTTCACTTTTCATTTATTTACCTGCAAAATTAAAAATTAAGGACAAGAATAGGAGTGAAAGAGGTTTTTAATTTCATACCTCTAACATTAGTTTTAATTTTTTTAATAGTAATTGTGATTTTTGCTTTTATTTCAATGTGTTTTCTACTTCTATTTTAAAACCAAAAATATAAAAATTCAACACTACATATTCTCACAAGTTCATAATTATAAAAATATTATAGATCTATAGATTCTTCAACAATTTCCAAGATAATGAACCAATTCAAACTCATCAAATGCTAAAGAAAAAATTCACATATATCACCTAAAAAGGCATAACAAAATACTAAAAAAACCCCAAAACCAACCAATTTGTGAGATAAATTGAATTGTGCAAAGGAGAAGATGAAGACAAAACAAACCACCATAAAGGCAACGTCGAAGCATCCACTCAATAACTGTCAAGCAAGCGGCATCAGCATCAACAACTAAAACACGTAATCCCACCGGCAACTGTTTAGAGGCCACAACATTAGCAGCAGCTCCACCATTTTGGCAAGAGCCATAATTACAAGCGGTAGCACTCACACTGGATGCCATTCGCCAAAAACAAAGAAAGAAACCAAATAAAAAGGATAATTTCGTAAAAGTGGATAGGCGGGCAAAAGACGGGATAGAACACGGCGGGTTGTATAGCATTTCTCTTTTCAAAAATACCTTCAATTTATTATTATCTTAGAAAATAATCATTTGATTTTGTAAATATCAATTAATTTCAAGAATTATTTAAAATAAAAGTTGAAAAAAATAATTAGACATTTTAGATATATTTAATAAGGATATATTTATAATTATACAAAATAACTACATTTCAAAAATACAAATAGCCTATAATTTCAGACAATAAAAAATGATAAATAAGGATATATTTGTAATTATATAAAATAATTACACTTCAAAAAATATAAATAGCCTATAATTTCAGACAATAAAAAATGAATATATCTTTTCCAGACGGAATTGTATAAATTTCGATTTTATTAAAAAAAAATAAAAACAAAGTAGGGGTATCTAATGCCCCAAAAACAAAACATAAGTAGTACCAAGGTAAATATGAGATTTGGCAAAAACAATGTCTCATAAAGAACAAAATTTTTCCTTCTATTATTCTCAACTCAAAAAATTATAATTTTAAAGAAGAATAGGAAGAGGACTACCTTGTTGTCATGAAGATCAAAATTGAACATTTGACGTAATATATTTTTTGATATTAAATTTATATATCCTTACCATGAAATAATCATAATAAAAATAGAAGATTATGAATTTGATATCCTATTTCTAGAATATATATATATTTATTTTATAAAAATTACTGAATGTAAACACTACTTGCTTTATACATGTATTATTAATTTAGTCAATTAATAAATTTACATAAATCAAACTTTTTGTAAATAATTTGTACTGTTAAAATACATAACTAACAGTAGTAAATATTATATTTTTTACATAATAATTTGTCATTAATTCGATCGTAGAGTTCGTGTTTAGACATACAAATCAGGACTCAAGTTCGTGTTATACTACGATTGGTTGTGTCTGTAGGGATTACAGTGACATAGGCCCATTTGAGCTTTTAAGCATTTCGTCGAACAAGTAGAACGCAAATCTAAAACCCTTCTGCGTAAACCTCAAAGAACGAAACGCGACCATGTCAAACAAAAACAAAAGAGCTCCTGAAAGTTCTCCCAGCGTTCAAGAACAAAAGTAAGCTTTTTTCCCTTTCTCTGGTTTTGATGACTTCTTTGAAGAATCAAAATTTATCACAAGTCTTGTCTTCATGTGGTCTTTGATCGTGTAGTTACTACGAAGGGGAGCATCTTGCTCTTTTGCTCAAACTAATTCATGGGTAACGTCAAGAATGCTTCACCAATTTCAGTTTCTTTCTCCTTTTTTGAATTTGAACCGTGAATCTTTGACATTGGGTTAGTTTGTTAACAGAGGAGTCGAATCTGCAAAGCTTATTGATAAAAACACACTGCCGGAGAAATTTTGGTTAAAGGTTGTTAAGTTACCTCTATTCGTGTAATAATATTTATTGATTTGTACGTGTTTTCTTCTATGATGATACGTGGGTTGTGTGAATTCATATAGCAACAATTTGCCATTGGGGTCAATGAAGTGACACGTACCCTTGAACGGATGTTGCCCGCGGCGGAGATGGGAGGCTCCTGTCCGAAGCCGCCGCATAATATCTGCACCCATCATCGCAAACCGGCCGCAGTTGATCTTCAGGTTAGCCACCATAACAATTGGATCTTTTATCTTCAAGCTGCTTTCTTCACTTACATTATATTGACGGGGAAAACGCAAACTTTGTTGCTGTTTTTTTTATATTAAGTGCTCGAGTTGTTCTTTTGTCAAACTTTAGTCCCACATCTTAAATGAAATAAGTGATGTGTTGCTGAGTACTTAGGCCATATTGATAGCTCATGACAGCAACCCAAAATGGCTAACAAAGCATCTGCCAAGCTTGGCTTCAACGAGGAAGGTGCCAGTGATTTTCGTCAAAGATGAGAAAGGAGGATCCTTGAGGCTGGGTGAACTTGTTAAACTGAAAACAGCAATGGCTATTGGAGTAAAAGTAAGCCTTACAATTACATTCCTTAATTTTTCTGTTTCGATTCTGTGCTGGAAGATTGCTTGATATCAAATGGTATTTCACCTTATGCAGGCTAAGGGAAATCCAATAAATCAAACCGTTGAGGAAATTCTTCGAGGTAACAACGAAAAAGTGCCTGAAGTTGGTTGAGAAGATGCCTTCTGCACCATAATACCAGTACGTATGATAAACAGAAATGCTGAAAGCCAGAATGGTATTAACTGTTGAGGAAACAGGAAAAAAAAAATGTATAATTGAACCCTTAGTTAAATGCTACAATTCCTAGAAATTTCCTAAATTCAATGGTGTGGTTCCCCGTGGTAAAAGTTAAATAGAGCAATTCTGTTTTTCTCTTCAGACACAGCCTAATATGTACATGAAAGCTTTCTGTTTACCATTCAAAAGGACAAAACTTTCTGATATTCTTCCCTCAAAAATTTTTACAGAAATTTTACTCGATCGTAGGCCTTAAGTGCCAACCTGGGGGCTTGCAGCTGATGAAGTTGACTGCGAGGCACCAACTTGATAGACATTCTTATTACCGCCTCTACCATTTGTGACATGTTTGGCTGATTTCTTCTGATCCTTGTTCTTGACCAGCACAGTGTCACAGGGCCACACAGACCACGTGTCAATCTGTCAGATATTGTTCGCTTTGGGAGTCCCACTGGACCCCTCACGGATTTAAAACGCGTCTACCAGAGTGGGGCAGCGGAAGCCAGTCCGGGCCTAACCCATCTGTTAGATATTGTCCTCTTTCCCAGCCCAAGGCACAGGCCCAGCCCCACCCTCTGGTGGCCCAGCACCCGTCCCGGCACCGAGTCAAGGTTTTCTTTACGCGTCTGACAGGACAAGGGAACCTCCCCATTATCTAGCCTAGGAACTTCCCCCAATCTACCGATATGGGATTGAGGGCATTCCACTGAACCCCTCACATCCTCCCCCACTGCGAGGGTCCAGTGTCCCACTGGACAACTGACACACCGGAGATCCGGGTTGGCTCTGATACCAACTGTCATGGGGCCACACAGGCCACGTGTCAATCTGTCAGATATTGTCCGCTTTAGGAGTCCCACTAGACCCCTCACGGATTTAAAATGCGTCTACCAGAGTGGGGCAGCAGAAGCCAGTCCGGGCCTAACCCATCTATTAGATACTGTCCTCTTTCCCAGCCCAAGGCACAGGCCCAGGCCCACCCTCTGGTGGCCCAGCACCCGTCCCGGCACCGAGTCAAGGTTTTCTTTACGCGTCTGACAGGACAAGGGAACCTCCCCCTTATCTAGCCCAAGAACTTCCCCCAATCTACCGATGTGGGATTGAGGGCATTCCACTGAACCCCTCACACTGGGCAAGCCCAGTGCGCAGGTGCTGGCAAATTTGGCCTAAATTTGGCCAATTTAGCTAAAAATGCCAAATTGTCCCTTAAACTTATTTTGGTAATTTTTCCAACCTTATAGTGTTTAGAAACACCTATAAATAGTATTTTTTACCAAAAAAGCTGATGAGCCACTACAAAAAATTAATAGTTAATTTTTTTAGAATTTCTCTCAAAGAACATACATAATGCTAGCACATTGTATTTGTTCAAACCATTACCCTTGTGGTTTCTTTCTTTAATTTCTGCGTGGATTATCATTAGAGACAATCCAAGATTGGATTGTTGTAATTTGTTACAACCCAACAAGAAGGAAATTTGAAGAATTGGTTCAAGAAATTAAAGGTATAATTTCTAACTATGATTTTGATTCAATTAGTTTTAATGGAACAAGTAGAATCCTTTGATTCAGGTTTGAAAATTTTTATTTCCACTACCTTTTTGAATATGATTCATCCTCAAAACCCAACATACTCATGACACTTAAAACATAAGATACATTAGGCCTAGTATATAGATTAGTGCACCTAATGGATCAAATAGCCAAAAGCTTGTGGTGTCCCATCTGTGCTAGTCCTTTTGTCTTATGTCTTTAGACATATAGACTTAGAGAGGGTAATCCTATCGACCATATGAATAAATCATCTCATGGATTGTTCCATGTTAACCTCTTTAACATTTTAGCTATGTAGACTAAGCAACCCCTTAGACTATAGAACTTAATCCTTTTCTAGTAGTTTACTCTTAAAATCTTCTTAGAGAAATATTTTGAGAGTAACAAATAGACTAACTTAGAATTGAGACATCATTTCCTACAAACAATATGTCTTTCACATACTTTACTAGGAACATAATAGCACTCCTTCTAACCTTCTTGTAAACACAAGGCTCATCCATATTTTGTGAGAAAAAAACTCTTTGATTGTCTTATCAAATTGGATATTCCAAATCCCAGATGGTTGCATCAATCAATAAAGAGATTTTTGAAATTTGTATCTAGTTTCGCCATTATTGGATGTGAATCCTGCAGGTTGTGTCACTTACACATCCCAGATCAAATTTCCTTTATGAAAAGCTTTCTTCACATCCATTTGTCAAATCTCGTCACGATGAGTAGCAATGGTTAGGAGTCACATGTTGGATTTAAGTATAATATGTGGATAAGGTCTTATCGAAGTCAACCTTTGTCCTTGATGATATCCTTTAACTAACAACCCTAACTTTATAGGTAACTATGTTACCTTCCATATTGGTCTTCATCTTGAAAATATGCCTACACCTAATGGGCTTTATCCCTTCAGGTGGGTCAACCAAAGTCCATACTTGGTTTTCAAACATGGAATCCATCTTGGACTCGTGGTTTTTGCCATTAGTCATATTCTGAATCTTTTAGAACTTCTTCATAAGTATTAGGTGTTGGGTTCTGAGGATGTATCTCATACATAAAATATAGCAAAAATAAAATAAAATCAAAACCCGAACTAAGGATTCAACTTGTGTCATTAAAATTAATTAACCAAAAACAAGGGTTTGAAGGTTTTAATTTTACCTTTGGTGTTCTTTAACTATTTCACCTCTCCTTGTCTGATTTTTGCAAACCACAATAAAATAAGTCAATGGTAATCTACACGAAGCCGGAAGGAGAAAACCTCTTAGGGGATGACCTTAAATAATTATTTTGCTAGCACAAAATAATGGAGTCTTCTTTACTTCATTTTGAAAAAGGCAAAATAATTATTCTTAAAGAAAATTAACAATTAATTTTCATGGAGGCTATGGCTTTTTTTCTAGTGAAAAAGGCATTTAATATGTATTTTCTACACACTCTAGGATTGCCTAAAGACAAAAAATTGCCAAAATAGGGTTTTACATTTTGGCCAAAATTGGGGCTGTACTGCACGTGTGAGTGATGGCAAGCTGGTTGGCAGCCCCTCGTGGGCCCGTGACCCTCCGGAATGATTTTTTTCCAAAATTTTTCTGTGATCCCATCATAATCTGGCCCCAAGTAATTCTCTCATATTTTTGGATCCCATCTAAGACAATTTTATTCCTCCTTCATACCTTCAAAGCATGTGACCCATTAGGTTCCCATTTATGTTGGCTACCTGAATCAACATTTGATATTGAGCAAGTCATAAGTAGTATCTAGCAACACATCTTGGCCTCCAATATACCGAAAAGTCAGTGGTTTGACTACGAACTCTTTCATAGAAAATATATAAGCAATTTGTCCTTTCACCATCCTTTGCCCTACTCGGTTTAGAGTATGGAGTATGTGCCAACTCCTACTATAATGACTAGGTCACACTCAGCCCAAGTGATATTAGATCTTGTAATTGAGACTCAATACTTTATTAGACAAGTCATTGAAGACCATCTTTATGATATTTCCACTCTAGCTAGAGATTCTCATGTAATAATCCCAATAAGAGGCCATGGGCGTACACTCCCTCTATCAGGAGTGGTGAATCCTCTATTGGCTACCTAATTACCTTCAAATACATCAAGTTGTACTCAATCACCACCTTATGAGCGACTTTGTGAGGCAACATGGAATGGAGTCTTCTTTACTTCATTTTGAATTCTTTAAACTTTTCTGAGTTTCCAATTTTTATTTCACTAGATACAATTACCTAAATTATGAGTGATCATAATTATGGTAATAAAGTAAACAAAACCATTTGTAGCATGTAACACCCTCCCATATAGCATACTGGCCTGCTATACGAGGGAGTGCCACTGCATACATGATACTGAATCGTTAGTTTTTGTTCCCTTTTTAGCCTTTCCCATATTTACATCTCATGATTTCATTTATTTGTTTATCCATAACAATATATACCATATAAGTAATTATCATGCATTTAGGCTTAAGCAGAAAATCTGTTAATAGTAAATCTGAGTTCTAGGAATAACATGCCCAAAATAAAACATTCAGACAATCCATAATCTGCAATACAATTGAAATCAAAATTCCAATTCTATCCCAAATGTATGTTAAGAAAATAAATGAATAAATATGAGCTGATTTTGGATATGACTGGCTCGGCTTCTTCATGTCAACTCTACCTACAGCTCCAGACCTGTGTGCAGGAAACCCGCAAGCAAAGCTATGCAAGCATAGTAGAACATATAATCATATAAATTATATCATGCATATCACTCCAATATATCATAATACCATATTACAATAAATCTTACATAAACTAATTCATATCAATTATCATCATGATACCATGCCACATATCATACAATTCATATGACATAATCACATTATAACATAACCTTTCCATATTACCATTTGTATCAAACACGTCATATTATCATGCCAAAACATTTCATACCACATCAACAGTAGTGTACTTGGTAAGCGGAAGCCATTCTTGTATTCATAAGAATTATAATACATTTAATTTGCCCAATTACTCTATACTAGACTACCATATACAGGTTGTGAATAGGGGTGCTCTCAGAGCTGAAGCCGCCCTACCCACCTAAGCATAACTGTCTATATCTATGCCTGAGACAAGAGCACTCTTGGAGCTGAAGCCAACTTGTCTCATAATCACCAATAATAGTTGCTAGCAAACCGAGTCAAGCGCTCTCTCGGAGCTTAAGCCACCTTGCCCAATAATAAATGTATGAATAAACCTATGATACCGTAACCACCCTTAATGATATGTTATATGTCCTATAGTCAATCATAATATGAGTAAGGGCATTTAAGTCTTTTCATATGTTCCTTTATTTGCATGATTCAAATCCCATGATAAAGATAGAATTTCCATGATCATAATGTTATTGCATAGTAACATAAACATTATGAAGGGTTTTGAGCATGTATCACATACATATAACGCAGCAGAAAATAAAATTTTTCAAAACCCGAATCAAAGGATTATATATGTCCCAATTAAAACTAATTTAACTAAAGAAAATTCAGAATTTATACCTTTATAATTTCTTAATTTTTCTTCAACTTCTCACCTTGTTGGATTATAGCAAACCACAACAATCCAATCTTGGATTGTCTCTAACAATATCCACGCAGAGATGAGAGGATAAAACCAATAGGGAGATAGCTTGAACATACCTCAAAGTGCTAGCAATGGTGTATGTTCATATGAGAAGAAAATTAAACTCTTTAATTTTCTTGTTGTCTCCAAAAATTTTCTTCTCCCAAAAATCTTTCCTTGTCTATTTTCTGTCTTTTAGGGTTTTTTAGATCCAAAAGAAAATCAGAAAAGTAGATCCAAATTGAGAGGAGAAGAATTTGAAGAGGCATGAATAGTGCCATGGCCATTTTGGCCAATTTATAGGGTGATTGACATGGTAGCCCACCTGGTCCTACTGGGCAGGCCCAGCTGGCCTACCTAGCAGGCCTGCCAGGCCAGCGGGCCCGTCAACCCCTCCGAGCAATTTTTCCTGCGATTTTATCGCGAACCGACTCAAAATAATTTTCTCATATTTTGGATCTCATCCTAAGCCGTTTTGCTTATTCTTTACATCTCCAAAGCGTCTGACCCATTAGGTTCCCGGTTATATTGGCCACGTAAATTATCAAATAATTTAAGCAAATCATGAGCGGTATCTAGCAACACATCATGATCCCTAATTGATTAGAAAGTCAGAGGTTTGACTATGAACCTTTCCATAGATAAGAACATGTGCAACTATTCCTTTCACCATTCTATACCCCACTCGGTTCAGAGCATGGACTATGTGTTAGCTCCCG
>CATIWF010057286.1:0-105173 GCA_949630135.1 Balakata baccata | reverse complement strand
GCAACACTCCCGTGTTGATCCACACGGGTGGCATTTTGCCACGCCCGTGTGGATCCACACGGCTAGGCCACTGACACGCCCGTGTGGATCCACACGGTCGTGTCGTTTTGCCTGCAGGGGAGTATAAGGCAAATCCACACGGTCGTGTGGATCCACACGCCCGTGTGGATTTTGTTACAGAATTGACTTTTGAGTTTCATGTCTTTTGGAATGTCATTTCTGATATTTCAAAAATTAATTTCACCATTATTTGAGTTACAAAGGCATTATTGATAGCCTTTAAAGGAAATTAATCACAATTAATCCATTGTCTCCTCCATCTAGTATAAATAGGTGGTTTATACTTGAATTTGGAAGTGGTTCAAGAAATCATACTTTGATTGTTTCTTTCTTTCTTCTCCTTCTTCTTCTCAAGTGATAGAGGTTGTGACAAAGCAAAGTTCACTGTAAGTAGGTGTTGTGTGTTCAACAACTACTTGGAATCTGTTGTATCCTGGGAGACAAACGCCGGTTATCCTAAACACCCGTGTAGGAGGCGAATTTGTCTTAAGGAAACTGTGTGCTACACAGGCCTCAGATTGGTTTCCATTTTCTACTATTTTGAATATTGAATTAACAATTCTCCTATTCCTATTTCTTGTATTTGATTTCTAACAATAACATTATCATCACTAGGAACAATGATGATGCCATCTTTAACATTAAACAATTTCTTGCTAAATCTTTCTCAATCAAAGATCTTGGAAATCTTTTATTTTTTATTTTTTTAGGTATTTAAGTCTCTTATTCTAAACAAGGGATCTTCCAATGTCAATGAAAATATACTCTTGACATCTTATCCGTTTTTGGTATGACTGGTTCTTGTCTGTCAGAATTTCCTATGGAGCAACACCTTCATTTACTACCAAAGGAAGGTATTCCTTTTCTGATCCAATAATCTATTGTCGTCTCATGGGACTTCTTTTATATCTCATCGTAACTTGACCAAAATATTCAATATAATGTCAACACTCTTAGTCAATTCATGCAATCTCCACACACTCTTCCTATCTTGATGTAGCCACGCAAGTTCTTCGATATCTAAAAGGAAGTGTGAGTAAAGGTTTGTTTCTTTCAGCATCTAGTTCTCTACTTTAGTTGGGTATGCTGACTTTGATTGGGCTGATTGTCCTACCACTCGTCGCTCTACTATTGGTTATTTTACAATGTTAGGTTCTTGTCCTATTTCCTGGAAAACCAATAAGCAACCTACAGTTTCTTATTCTTCTACTGAAGTAGAATATCAATCCCTTGCTACCCTTACTTCTGAGTTGCAATGGTTAAATTATCTTTTTTTAAGATCTTGTCATTACTCATCCATAACCAATTCCTGTTCATTGCGATGGTCAAGTTGCTATTCACATTGCTGAAAACCCAATGCTTCACAAACGAGCTAAAAACATTGAAGTTGATTGTCATTTTGTTTGTGAAAAAATTAAAGTAGGACTTATTACTCCTTCCTATGTACGCTCAAGCAATCAATTAGCAGATTTTTTATAAAGGCACTTGGAGGTGATGCATATCATCGGCTACCTTGCAAGTGGGGTGTTCTCAACATTTCAGTTCCCACTCCAACTTGAGAGGGGTGTTGGATGAATATCCTTGATCACATATCTCTAGGATTTTAGTTATAATTTTTGAATTAGTTTTTGAATATTTGTTTTTGTAAGATAGCCATAACAAACCCAATACTTAGGCTTTTAGTTAGTGGAACAAATTTGTTTAGTTTCCTATATTTATGTATATTTGATTTTTGTAAATTGGCCTATATATACTTGGCAAATGAATGAGATAGACACGTCACATTCCACTTTCTCCTTTACCTTTTTCAACTTTTTGGTTACTCATATTTTAAAATTGGCCGAAAATAATTTTAGTAAAATAAAAATATAATTAATTAATTTTTTTAGACCAAAAAAGAAAATTATTTTTATAAATTTACTGTAATAAAAATAAAATTTAATAACTATAAATAAAATTAACTCCAACATATATGTACCTTTATTTGTAGCAATTCCACTAGAAAGAGTATTTTAGATTCTTTGTTGGATCACAAATCCCACCTTTTAATTCTTTTTATTTTCTGCCCAAAGCAATGTTCTAATGCTTGAAGAAAGAAATCTCTTTCTTTGGTGGTCAGTTATAATATTTCGATCACTTCTCGTGTAAGAGAAGTTAATAATATTTTTATATTGGCAGTTAATGATATTTTTAAAGTATCTGCCCTCCATTCCTTTTGGACCTATAATAATAATTTGAGTCAATAAGATAATTCATAATGGAAAAAATATTTATTAATTTTTTCTTATTACATTCTCTATTACTGAGCAACTCACTTGAATACTATCAATATAAAAAGAATAGGAAATATATAATGGAGAAGGTGATATAAAAAGTAATACGGAGAAAGTAACAAACCCTAACAAACACTATATTGAAAAATTTTTTTTGATAGATTCGGCGGATGCAGGTATTAATTAGTGGGTCATTGGACTCATAAATTTTTCAAAAGTGATGATAATAGATACAATAGATTGTATATTATAGACCCCACTAAAAAATATAATGGACTCCAATATTAGAATTTAAAAAATACTATTTTTTACAACAAAAAAATGAATTTTTTAGTTAAAAAAGCTTTTGAATAAAAAATTTTTAAACAAAAAACCTTCTTCCCACCCCATTCCCGCCGAGCCTAAAAAATATAATGGACTCTAATATTAGAATTTAAAAAATACTATTTTTTCACAAAAGAAAAATGAATTTTTTTTGTTAAAAAAGCTTTTGAATAAAAAATTTTTAAACAAAAAATCTTCTTCCCACCCCTTTCCTGCCAGGCGCCATTCAGAAGAAGATCGTCGATATCTGAGCATTGCCTGATCTGGATTTATTATCGGAAATTTTTAAATCTGTCAATACTATCTGTAAAATAATCCAATCACAAATCATAAATATATATATATATTAAATAATAAAATTAAAATAATTAAATGTATATAATATAATTATTTAATTGAACTAGTTTTCGAAACCGTATAGAATAATGAATTTTTCTAAAAATTTATCCACCACTTTAATAAAGAAGGCCAATTATAAGAGTTGCTGAAAGCCCATTTTCGTGTACCTAGAGTGGCCACTTAATTGGATGTCCCAAAACCCAATAAAAGGTCTATTGACTCAAAGCAATCTAGACTTTTCGTCAACCCTAAAGTCAAAAATCTATGAGAAAAATACAATAACGTTCATATGATTCCGAATTTTACACGTAACTTTCCCTTGGAAGAACAATATTTGAGCTTGTCTAATTAAGAGCTTACATATTAATGGAATATTATGTGCATTGACTTGTCTATTCACAGTAGAATTTGCATTTTCAGCTTGGCATTTTATCAAGGATAGATTATACTAAGATGCACATAAAATTTGTAGTTAATTTTTTTATTTTTGAAAATATGTTATAATGTTACTCAAATTTAGTTTAATACACTAAAAAGACAATATATTAATTTTGAATGAAATTTTTTGTTAATCAACTAAAAATTCTATTAATCACCTAAAAAATATCAAATATAGCTTTATTTATATTTTGATAAATTTGACATTTAATTAATTAAAAAATATATTTAAAAAAAGAAGAATAAATTTGACATTTTGATATTAAGTTGATAGCAATAAAAATTTTTTTGGTATTTTTTTGATATTTTTTAAAACAAAAAGAGAATGACAAATTTGACATTTCGTTTGTTTTAAACGGAAAAAAAATAAAAGGAAATGTTAGATAGTGTATTAAATCAAATCTGAAAGACTTCATAATTTATTTAAGAAAAATAAAAGTACTAACTAATGTATTTAACAAAATATCGGGATGTCTAGCAATTTAACCTTTTATCAAACAATCCAAATTCACTGTAATTATATACACGTATTAAAAATTCAAAAATATACTTGGCATACTCATAATCATCTGTTGAAGAGAACTTGAACAAAACACAAGATTAATTTTTTCTTTTTAATGATATAGCATTTATCCGTTGAATTTATAATTATATACATGTATTCAAAATTTAAAAATTTAATTTATGTAGTTCTTTTATATTACGCTAATTAATTAATGATTTGAATCATCACATGCATACCAATTATGAATTGATTGGAATAAGTTTCTCGATAGATCGATTTGATTAAATAATCTCAGTTCATATATTCAAGTAAAACTCCATTATTAATTCCAAATCTTTAATTTAAAAAATGGTGGAAGTCCTACCAATCTTGACTTAAGGTAAACTTTAATTTTGAAGTTTGTAGAGCTTTAACTTATCTAAGGGTTTACAATGACACATTAAAGAGGTACATTAACTTTTCTATCAACAACATAGACTTTGGAAAAATATCGTTTGCCAAAAAAGTATTTTCTCAATTCCATTCTAATTGTAGTTTAAAGTTTTGTTATAAAGATTAAAAATGTCATTTAATTGGTATAATTATAAGTATAAAATAACTATATTATTCTTTTTTAGAAATATTTAGTAATAAATTTTAATTATTCCAATAAAATCTATATTTTTTAAACCAATATAAAAATAAAATTGGAAAAGAAAAGTTAATTTTTCATTTATAATCCATAGAAAATCTGTTGGAATGGAACAAATTTTATTTTTTTAAAAGATAGTTAAAATGGAATGAATACTTTATTTCCTTCAATTCACACCTATTATAACGTCCGTGTATGAGATTATTAATTGTTCAATTCAATGGGAATTGGTAAACCTACTTATTAATTAATGGACATTAAATGGAATGTCTAAAGGTCATTACCTTAATGGACCGCTACCATTTAGAAATGAGAATTTTTCATAAATAAAAAAAAAAAAAGAGATAATTACAATTTTAGTATTCATCAATGTTTTTTTCCAATTTTAGTGAAAAATACATTTTACAAGTACACCAACATTTTCTGTATATTTTGAATATATTTTGAGTATACTTTTGGTCTAAAGTATTTAACAGAATATAAGATAATTTCTGATATATCTTGGTATTAAAATATTTATGTGAACAAATATTATAAATTTTTGTATACATTTGGAGTATTTTGGATATATTTTAGAGATATTTTGGATCTAAAACAATTGTGAACAAAAATTATAAATTTCGATAAATTTTGTACATACCTTTAATATATGTTTGGAATACCTTTAATGAAACGAAAACTATTTCTATAAATTGAAATGCCATTAGTGAAAAGAAGCATAAAGCCTCCTTACTTACCCTCACACAGACATCCTTTATAAAACTACATGCAGATATGGTGCTTTATCGGCAGCTGCCATTTTTCTGCCATGTTGCCATTATTCATCTCTCTCTTCCGCTTTTCAGTTTCTACCAAATTCAATAATGTGACAGACAGACAAGCTTTGTTAGAATTCAAGTTTCAAATAACTAATGATCCCTTTGGGGTTCTGAGTTCATGGAATACCTCTGTTCATTTTTGCAAATGGCACGGTGTAACCTGTGGGCGGAGACACCAGAGGGTGACAGTTTTAAACCTACAATCCCTCAAACTTTCAGGCTCCATATCTCCGCATGTTGGCAATTTGAGCTTTCTCCGAGACTTAGTTCTTTATAACAATAGCTTCAGACAAGAAATCTCTCCCGAAATTGGCTACTTGCGTCGACTGCAAGTCTTATTGCTTCATAATAATTCAATCAGTGGCCGAATTCCGCCTACCATCTTTAATTGTTCCAACCTGCGCTCCATTAGTTTCAGTTACAACAATCTCATTGGGGAAATTCCTGTGGGGCTTGGCTCCTTACTCAAGCTCCGATCAATTTTTTTAACTAAAAATGAACTGACTGGAAATATCCCTCCTTCTTTGGGGAATCTATCGTCACTTGGGACACTCTTTTTACTTGGAAATAAATTGCAGGGTGTCATCCCTGATAGTTTAGGCCAACTGATAAACCTAAGGATTTTAGTGCTACCCAGCAATATGTTTTCTGGTGCCATCCCTCCCTCCATCTTCAACCTCTCTTTATTAGAAGTTATGGACTTGGGTACCAACAACTTACGAGGCAATCTTCCTTTGGGATTAGGTATTTCACTTCCAAATCTCCGATTCTTTTCTGTTGCTTTTAACCAATTCACTGGCACCATTCCAACTTCAATTTCTAATGCATCTAACTTAGAAAAGTTTCAACTGTACCAGAATAAGCTTACTGGCAATGTACCTTCTCTTGAGAATTTGCATAAGCTTTCGGTTCTAAACATAGGTGGCAATCATTTAGGGAGTGGGGAATTTGATGACTTAAAGTTTCTTTCCACTTTGGTAAATGCAACCAATCTAACAAAGTTAGAAATAGGCAAAAATAACTTAGGAGGGGAGCTGCCCCGACAAATCACCAACTTCTCTAAGAATTTGGACTATTTTGAGCTACAACAAAATCAAATATATGGAAGCATCCCTTCTGAATTACATGTTCTTGTTAACCTGAATGTTTTTGCTGCAGCAGTAAACAAACTCTCTGGTGAAATTCCTTCTAGCATTGGGAAGCTTCAAAATCTCCAAATTCTTTATCTTGGTACCAATAATTTTTCTGGAATTATTCCATCATCTCTAGGGAACTTGACAAATTTGATTCAAATTTCTCTCCCTCAAAATCATCTTCAAGGCATTATCCCTTCAAATCTAGGGAATTGCAAAGAATTGTTGCAATTAGATTTGTCTGATAACAATCTCAGTGGTCCCATACCTTCTCAAATTTTTGGACTTTCCTCCCTATCAATCGGTCTTGATTTATCTCAAAACCATCTCTCAGGATCCCTTCCAATTGAAGTAGGAAATTTGAAAAATCTTGGATACCTAAGTCTTTCAGATAACATGTTATCAGGGGAAATTCCAAACAACCTTGGAAGTTGTACGAGCCTAGAATTTTTATACATGGATGCCAACCTGTTCAATGGCTCTCTTCCTTCAACTTTAAACTCATTGAGAGGTCTTCAACAATTGAATCTTTCCCACAATAACCTTTCGGGCAAGATTCCTGAATTTTTCAAAGACTTATCTGTAAAGTTGTTGGATCTTTCTTATAATGACTTTCAAGGTAATGTACCAATAGAAGGAATTTTCAATAATGCAAGTATAGTGTCGGTAGCGGGAAATAAAAATCTCTGTGGTGGCATTCCTATCTTTGATCTACCTGCTTGCAAGCCTAAACACAGGAGGAGACTGAAGTTTAAATTAAAGATAATAGTCACTTCAACAGTTTTGATAGCATTTGCAGCTTCAATTATCATTACATTATTACTTTGCCATTCGAGAAAGAGAAAAGGAGAATCTACCTCGAAATGGGAAGGAGATTCGCTATTGAAACTGTCATATCAAAACCTCCTTAAAGCTACCAATGGATTTTCTTCAGATAATTTGATTGGAACAGGCAGTTATGGATCTGTATACAAGGGGATTCTTGAGCATGAGGGAATTGTTATTGCAGTGAAGGTACTTAACCTTATGCGAAGAGGAGCTTCAAAGAGTTTCATAGCCGAATGTGAGGCACTAAGGAACATCAGACATCGAAATCTTGTTAAAGTTCTTACAGCTTTGTTCAGGAATTGATTTTGGAGGTAAAGATTTCAAGGCATTGGTTTATGAATTTATGGTGAAGGGAAGTTTAGATGATTGGTTACATCCAGCTTCTAGAGTAGATGATGAGGTTTCAAGGACATTAAATGTTCCGCAAAGATTAAACATTGCCATTGATATTGCTGCTGCACTCGAATATCTTCATCATCATTCTGGAACACCGATTGTTCATTGTGATTTGAAGCCGAGCAATGTACTTCTCGATGAAGAAATGACAGCACATTTAAGTGATTTTGGGTTAGCAAAGTTCCTTTCTAGGCAAATCATTGAATCTTCTGCAAGTCAATCTAGCTCCATTGGAATAAGAGGAACTATTGGTTATTGCCCTCCAGGTAATCATTTTTATTCATTTTTCATATTGTATTTTTTTTTTTTTCGCTATTTTTAGCGAACTAAGAGGTGTATAACATAATAGTTGATTATAAACTGTAGAGTATGGTGTTGGAGGCGAAGTCACAACAGCTGGTGATATATATAGCTTTGGAATAATTTTGCTAGAGATGTTCACTGCAAGGAGGCCAACAGATGAAATGTTCAATGATAGTCTGAGACTTCATGGATTTGTGAAGAGAGCTTTGCCTGAAAGTGTGATGGAGATTTTAGATCCAAATCTTCTACTGTCACTCAATGAAGATGCAACCTCTAGTAATTTCAGGAATAGGAGAAATGATATAATGAATGAGTGCTTGGTTTCAATGTTTGAAATTGGAATTGCATGTTCTGCTGAATCACCACAAGAGCGAATGGTTGTGGGTGATGTTGTTGCTAGACTTTCTTCTATCAGAAACAAACTTCATGGTGCTGGATTTTCAGGAGAACGACAAGTCCCAAGTGCACATAAATTAGCAGGTATTACTACTCTTCTATCGGAACCCTTTTCCCCCGCACTTTATGAGCAATGATAATTGAAATTCCTATTCATAATCTTACCAAAAATGAGCCTCCTAGAAACCAAATTTTCCAGATGATCTGTTTATTCTTGTGTTGTCACAGGTACACAAAGTTGATTCTGCTCAATACAAGCCCATATGCACATGTGTTTCCGATCTATCTGCTATGAAGCTTTATATAGCGTTGAATTTTGTTGGCCTTGTGACCATGTTTAAGCGTAGGTTCTATTATTTGTATTTTTCAGATTTAATCAGATCATATATTTTCAACTAAAGGCACAGTGGTTATTTTCAAATAATCGGTAGTGAAATCAAAATGTTTTTTTTAGTTATTTATCAAATACATTTTAATTTTAAATTATTAAACTATTGTAGCTCTTAAGTTTTTATTTTTTAAAAAATTAATTGAGCTCTCATTTAATCATTTTAATATCTATTTAATTGAATTAAATTCAATTAAACAATTGCAGCCAAACTTGATCAATTGAATCCACAAATATGAATTATTTAACAAAAAAATCTGATACATATTAATTTTAATTTTATTGATATTTTATAGAAGTTAATTTTGAATTAAATTATTAAATTAATAGTTAATGCTTATCACTTAATAATGAGATTAACTAAATTAATTTTTAGATATTTAATTTAATTCCGATCTAATTACCATAAAAAATATTAAAATTTGAAAATATTAAATATTAAAAAATTTGGGTCTATTAGGTCGATCCATCACTTGATTCATTCAGGTCACTGCTTATCTTTATCTAATTGACATTCACAAATCGGAAATTGTATTATAGACTTAGGTTCATAGAACATTATGGATTCAGAGTCCATTACATATATAAGAAATTGTGACAATTTTATAAATAAAATAAATTTATACAGTTATAAAAAATATGATGACAATTTTGTAAATATTCATCATTCATTTATTGAGAAATGTTCATTACTTTATTAAAAAATGTTCATTACGAAATAAAGTAAAAGTTTATTAGTTTATTACTACAATAATTAAATTAAATAATATAATATTTATTAAATTAAATACATAATGTATCTTTCTCAAAATAATTCAATGAATTCATACATATAAATCAAAATAAATAAAATTAAATATACAAATAAATAAAATGAACTTTTACTTACAAACAAATGAAAATTTACTAATAAACTAATGCACATTTATTAATAAACTAACAAACTTATACTTTATTCCTAATAAATTTATAGTTTAATAACAAATAAATATGTCTTAATAAAATAACGAACTTTTACTTTATTATTAATGAACCTTTTATTTTATTTCTAATAAACCTATAGTTTATAACAAATGAAACTTCATAAGATATAGTTTACTGATAATGAACTTATAATTTACAAGAAATGAACTTTTATTAATAAATTTATAAATTTTTATTTTATTTGTTGTGAACTTATCAGTAATAAACAAATAAACATTTCTCTATAAACTAATGAACTTTTCTTAAGCGGATGATGAATATTTACAATATTATCACCGCATATTTGATAGCTGTGTAAGTTTGTTTTATTTACAAAATTGTCACAGCCTCTTATACGTGTGATGAATTTTAAGTCCATAATACTAAATGGACCTAGGTTCATAATATAACAATTGTTCACAAATTATATCCTGAACTGCGGCTCATGTAGCATTATAGATCAATGACCCAATATATATATGAGAGACGGTGATAATTTTGTAAATAAAATAAACTTATATACACAACTATCAAACACACATTGATAATTTTGTAAATATTTATCATCCATTTGCTAGCATATTCATTAGTTTATCAAGAAAGATTAATTTGTTATAAATTGTAGGTATATTATGAATAAAACAAATGTTCATTCGTTTATTATTACAAGTTCATTGGCTATAAATTATATTATAGATTAAAGAACAATTAAAAAAATAATATAATATCCATTAAATTAAATACACAATGTATCTCCTTAAGATGATTCAATGAATTCATATTTACATATCAAAATAAAAAAAAACCCATTAAATTAAATACACAAAAAAATAAAATAAACTTGTATTAATATAATAAATGAATCTTAATAAACTAATGAACTTTTTATTTTATTCCTATAACAAATGAACATATATTAATAAACTAATGAATATTTACTTTATTAATAATGAATCTACAATTTATAGGTTATAGTTTACTGATAATAAATCTATAGTTTACAATAAATAAATATTTATTAATAAGCTTTTACTTTATTTATAATGAACTTATAGTTTATAATAAATGAATTTTTATTGATAAACTAATGAACTTTTCTTTATTTATAATGAACTTATATTTTTATAACAAATGAACATATCTCAATAAATTAATGAACATTTATTTCATTGTAAATGAACTTAGAGTTTTAAAAACAAAATGAACCTATATTAATAAACTAATTAATATTTTTTTTATTCTTAATGAACCTACTATTTATATAAATGAATATTTTTCAATAAACTAATGAACATATCTACAAATGGATTATGAATATTTACAAAATTGTTATCGTGTATTTGATAGTTGTGTAAATTTATTTTATTCATAAAATTATCATTATTTCTCATATGTGTAATTAGTCGTTGATTCATGTTGCTACATAGACAGGTCCATGATATAACGGTTCATTAACATTGACCCAAGTCCAATTTTTTATTTTATTTTTATCAATATCCAGTTATAACAGATCTTAGGTTGAGCTTGGATTAATTAATTGGAAATTGAATACAACTCATACTTTCTTTATATACTATAACATTTTTATATCACAATTCAAAAATTACCAAAAATATTTTCTTAGCATATCATATTCTTTAAAAATACGATTTTATAAATGTTATCATATGCAATATTTGTAACTTTCCTTTTAATATTAAAATTTTTAATTGCATCATTCACTTCCATTAATCTTCTCATTCAAAAAAAAAAAACTTATATGTGATCTACAATCCTAACCTTATTATTTCACTAGATATACATAAAATACATTATATATATATTAGATATACGTAAAATATTATATATATATATATATATATATATGATACAATATTATATGTACATAAAATACAAATACCATATAATTTGCATATATTTTTTTATACATTTAATAATTTAAGTGATATATATATATATATATATGAAATATATCTTTTGATAAATTTAATATATAAAATACATTATATATACATTATATTTACATAAAATTTGAGTTAAAATATATACATTATTATATATGATACAATATTATATATACATGAAATATAAATACCATATAATTTGCATATATTTTTAATATACATTTAATAATTTGAGTAATATATATATATATATATAAATTAATTTTAAATATATGTTAAATATATCTTTTGATAAGATTTAATAACTAATGATTTTGTTATTAAATTCTAAAAACTGGAAAAAAAAAAGAATTGGTTAGATATGAGGAAGATTTATTAGCTATAACGTAATAAGAAATAAAAAATTAGAGAAAGAATGAAAGATAAAACCATTAGAGTTATAAATACAATAAAACTCTTATTTATTGATAAGAGATGTAAAAATCTTATAAAATTTGAAAAAAGATAAAAAAAAAAAGTCTAAAGAGGGAGTAAAAAAGATTTTTATGATAAAAAAGAAGTAAATGGTGTACTTTCCACTAATTATTTTCGAGTGGATTCACATCGGGTCAAAATTGTTGGTCTAGATTGACATAGCTCAAACCCAAATTTACGGAAAAATGTTCTTATGATCAAGACCAGCTCATTAGGGTTAGCAGTGCTTCTTAGTTCTTACTTATTTTTCTCTGAGTACAAATGGAACATGTGCAAAATTTTATTTTTTAAAAAAAAATTATCAAAAAATAAAGAAAATGGAAAGCTGCATTAAGTTAGTGATGGGAATTGTATTTCTGTTGGCAAAATGTGAGAGATTATAGCTCCGGTCTCCTCCCCAGTTGTCTGGGTTTGGTAGGAAGGAAAGAGCTAATTTTTTTTTTTACAAATTTTTTTAATTTTTTTTCAAATTTATTTCTGAAAAAACATATATACCTCTTTTATCTAAAAGTAATTTTCAAAATTTAAAAAAATTAAAAATATTTTTTTTTTGTCTGAAAAGTGTTTTTTCTAAATACAGTATCAAACGTGTCCTCAATACAAGTGGTTGTGATTCTCCCAAAAAAATGTTGCTAAAATTGCATTCCTGTCCCTAAATTATAATATATTTTTTCAATTGAGTTCTTCAATTTTTGTTTTATTATATTGAGTCTCTTAACAATTAAAATGTTATATTCTTTCAAATGTCAAATAAATTAAATTTTATCATTGATTATAATTATTTTAATTAAAATACATAATTATATTTTAAAATATAATATTATTAACTATGTATTAATTATTTTAAATATTTTAATAATATTTATATTTATATTAATTTTTAATAATTATTTTAATAATATTTTAAATAATAATATTTTAATTTTATTACATCAATTATTTACATATCAATTACTATTAATTATTAAAATAATATCAATTTTATTATAAAATAATATAAATGGGACCCATTAGAATTTTTAATTTTTTTAAAATTGCTTCTCTCCACTTTCATATTTTGCATAATTGCAATATTGAAAGCTTGCTAATTATCCATACAAGCTTGCATTTGTTGCCACATCACCTTTTGCAATTCAATTTGCAAGGGGATAATCATGCTCTAAATATATATAGATAACTTTCCGTCTCTAATTTTCGGATTCTATAGACACAACAAAGTTAGAATGGATGTTGGGGGGTGTCCAGCGTTCCCACTCTGATGATTATGAAAGTTACTAGGAGAAGAAGTTAAAGAGAATGGAGAGAAGATGAATGGTTGAAGATAATGAAGTTAAGTTGTTTGAACTAGCATGGCGATCCCTTATATTGTGGAGTTTGAAGCTCAAATCAAATAATAATTTAGCAAGTAAAAAAGAGATGAATTGTAAAGTGAACTCTCAGAATATTCTTACTAATAAAAATAAACTTCTCTATTACAACTTAATAAAAAAAATTCACTACAACACACCATTCACTCTTTTATTCTACTACTCATTACTTTCTCTTGAATTGTTGTTTCTTGCTATATTTTTCTTTGCCGGATCAATTGCCTATTTATAGGTAAAAGCCAGCCGCAATGTTGAGAAAATTTGCCAAAAGTTTGATACCAAAAATTTGACAACTTTTGCAAATTTTTCTTCACATTTTTTATTCAAATAAATGATATGGAATCCACACACAAAATTAATTAATGATGATTTTAACAATACCCCTCATCACTGATTTACTCCTTTAATTTTTTTCTTGAAGTCATGTCAAGTAGCTTTAAAAATTTTTCTAGCTTCTCACAATTAAGTCCTTTGGTGAAAATATATGCTACTTGATTTTCTGTTTTACCTGATTCATCTTGATCTCTCCTTTTAAAGACTTCTCTTGTATGAAATGATATTGTACTTCTACATGCTTTGTCCTTGCACGAAACATTGGGTTTTTAACTAAGTATATTGTTGACAGGTTATTACAGTACAATGGCATTGGATAATCAATTGGTTGATGTAAATTTTTCATCAACTGTATTAGCTAAGTGCTTTTTTGTGTTGCCATTGTTGATGCACGATAGTCTACCTCAATTATTTAGAGTGACATTGTTAGTTGCTTTTTACTGCACCAAGTAACAGCTTTAGAACCTAGACTAAATACATATCCAATAGTTGACCTTTGTGTATCATAATCACCAGCATAATTAGCATCAAAATATCCCTCCAACTTGCAAGTCATTCTAGTTTTGTAGAATAGGTTGAGATCAAGTGTTCCTTTGATGTACCTCAGAATTCTCCGAACTTCTTCCAAGTGAGGCTTTTTTAGACTTTGCATGAACCGACTGAAAATTCCTATAGCAAATGCAATATTAGGTCTTGTCAGTATCAGGGAGATTAAAATGCCAGCTATCTACCGATACATTGTTATATCCTCCAAATATTTGCCTTCTATCATACTCAATTTTGAGTTCGCCTCTATTGGCAGAGCAAGAGGTTTGCAATCAAACATTACATAATTCTAAAGATCTTTGGCATATTTCTATTGGCATAAGAATACTCCTTTTATGCGCTCCACTTCTAATATAAGAAATTGATTCAACTCTCCAACTTCTTTCATTTGAAATCTAACTGACGAATTCTCCTTTATTTGATAGATTTCTTTCTTATCATCTCTAGTAATGATAAGATCATCCATATAGACTAAGATTATTGCTAGTTTCCCTTCTCGAGCTTTGACAAACAAACTTGAATCAGCTGATGTAACAATATAGCCACTATGAATGACAAACTAAACAATCTTGTCATACCAAATGCGGCCTAAACAATCACTAAGAAAAGGGGGGGAGGGATGAATTGGTGGGAAAATAAAAATCTTGCATACATAAGGAAGCAAAAAGATAGAAGAGATGGAGACACAAATTTTATAGAGGTTCAGGTGTTAACTAACTCTACTCCTCTCCCCAATCGTAATTGGGTATTCACTAATCTAACCACTTAGATTACAAATGGAGTTTTAGCTAGCTCACTCCTAACTAGGTGTTTTACTAAGACTAACACTCAACTCAATTTTTCCTTATATTTTGATGGCCCAGACAACAACTAATTCCTTATAATTTGGCTCACACTACCCAATTACAAGATAACCCAATTATTTTAAGACTAACACTTGCAAAACAATTAATTGAAGAAAGAATGAGAAAATAAATTGTAAAAGTTTTGACACTTAGAAAGTAGTTTGATATCTTAAATGGCCTTTTGGTAGGGTGTTTATACTGATTACCCTATAATTAGTTATTACAAATTGGTGTCATAACTTTTTCTAACGTTCTCTTACAAGTGCATTAAATGTTGTTTGAAAATAAGGGTTCATAATCGAAAATTACCAATTTTGACATGTGCCATCTTTTGGTTGGCTAAATGCTCTAACAACTAGTTCCTATATGATTTTCTAGGCTGAGACTTCTAGTGTCCCGGTCAGGACTTGCTTGATGATGCCATACTTAGGTCCTGGGTCTACTGGCTTCGAGTGCTTCCTGGTCGGGACATCAGTCAATTTGACTTTGGTTGTTTTGACCTTCAGATGACGCGGCATACTTTGGTGGTGTCTCCTCTTCAATGATCATGTCCTTTTGAATTTCCCGATCGGACTATAAAATGTCATGGTCTGAAAATGGTCAGTCTCAGATGGGACATGGCCTGTCCCAGTCTGCTTCTGCTTCTAGAACTTTGGAAGATTAGAAGGCAATATTTTCCGGTCTGGACATGGATTTCCCTGTCTATAATAGTGTTCCGGTCGGGAGATCAGTGTCCCGGTTGGGAGTTTCACATCTCTAGGAAATTCTTAAATTGTTTAATAAGAAATTCACAACCAAATGTGTTGAAACTTTGAACACTATCATAACAACACTAAATAAGGAAGTTAGTGACATTTAATTTGATTATCAAGGTCAAAATGGAGAGCATCCACCCTAAAGTTAACACTAAGCTCTAGGTACTTGCTTCAATCCATACAATGCCTTCTTTAATTTGCAAACATATTTAGGATACAGTTTGTTCTCAAATCCTTTTGGCTACTCCATATACACTTCTTGATCAAGCTCTCTATTCAGAAAGGCATTTTTCACGTCCATTTGCCATAGATTCTATAGCTTACTTGCTGCGAGTGCTAGCAAAACACAAATTGTTGTAATTTTGGTTACAGGATTAAACATCTCATCATAGTCTAGTCCATAATGTTGTGAAAAATCCCATACCACTATACGAGCCTTGAACCTCTTGACTGATCTATATGGACGAGTCTTGATTTTGTATACCCATTTGCATGATATGGGCTTCATATCTTTAGGCTTTGGAACTAGGTCCTAAGTTTGATTTTCTATAAGAGCTTTCATCTCCTCTTCCATAGCTTTTCTCCATTCAACTTTTTGTGATGCCTCTTCATAAGTTGTTGACTCTCTTTCTTCTTCCACTAATATAACATTTGCATACTTAGGATTTGGATTTCTTAGTCTGTTTGATCTTCTTAGCTGAGATGGTGAATCTTCTGATTCTAATTGATCTTCCATTTCCAATTGAGTTTCCATTTCTATTCTCTGATAAACACTAAACTACCATGGTTTCCCTTGAGGTTGAGATTGTACCATCGTTTCAAAAATTTGTTGGACTTCTTCTGACTTCTCCTTTTGATGCACTTGTTCTACTTCTTTCAAATGAGAATGTGCAACATATTCTGATGTCGACCAAGATGATATCTCATCAAACACAACATTTTGTGAGACATGACATCTGCCAGTTATAGGATCACAATATCGCCATCCTTTTCTATTTTCATCATAGCCCACAAAATACACCTGATTGTCTTTTTGTCAAACTTGCTACGTAAATGATTAGGAACAAATACATAGCACACACAACCAAATATTTTGAAATGGCTAACTAAATGTTTCATCTTCCATAACTTCTCAAATGGAGATATGAATCCCATTGTCAGTTGTGGAAGTCTATTGATTATGTGAGCTGCTTTTTCATGTATTCGACCCAAAATTTGCCAATAACATTTTTACCATGCAACATGCTTCAGCATGTTTCTGCAATATGCTTGTTCTTCTTTTCTACAATACCATTTTATTATGGTGTATTTAGACAAGTCAGTTGTCGCCGAATCCTGCATTGAGCAAGGTAATTCGAGAATTCATTAGAAACATATTCTCCCCCACTGTCAATATGGAGGCATTGGATTTTCTTTCCAACTTCACCTTCAACCATCATCCTGAATTCTTTGAATTTTGCTATAGTTTCATATTTTTCCTTCATGAAATACACCTAGACATATCTTGAGTAGTCATGAATGAATGTCACCATGTAGTGCATATCATTGACTGAGGGTTGCTTCACCTTCCCAAATACATCCGAGTGAATCAATTCCAACGACTACTTAGATTTGAATAATGACTCCTTATATGGTAGTTGATGTGCTTTTCTTTATTGGCATCCAATACAAACTATATCAATGCAAAGATTTAGATCAAGTAGTCCTCTTAATGAAGATTTGCTCATCATTATCTTTAACTTATGATAATTGACATGTCCCAACTGTGCAGGCCATAGATCAATTGTCTCGTTGTTCATTATCTTGTCAACAAATGCCTCCTCTACTAGCATGACATATATGGAGTTCACTTTCTGTCCCTCCATTATTGGTGTGTCAACTATTTTGACTTGATGACAAACCTTAACATTATTTAGGCTAAACACAAAAAACTTGCTAGAATCTGTGAGCTGTGAAACACATAAAAGATTCTTCTTCATTCCTGAAACTCGATAAACATCCTCTAGTTGCAGTTGCTTTTGACTATGACATGAATCTACCATCGTGTCACAAATATGAGAGATCGGTAGTAGCGAGTTATTTGTGGTCACCATAACTCATTTGCCCTTGTACTTTGAAATATTACTAAGTTTCTTTTTGTCTCCTGTCATATGACTTGAACATCCAGAATCAAAGGTCCAATGCTTCTCATAATCAATTCTATAAGAACTGGAAGCACTAGAGGTCTGCTCCTCTTCTTCCTCCATTATATTTGCCATAAGACTAGGAACTTCTTTAATTTCTGAATACTCTATTTTTTGCATTGTTTCTAGAGTCACAAACAAAGCTTCAACATGCCACTCAGGTTTAGTTCGGTGATGATTGCTGATTGTTGTTGCATTACTTTCAACAAATTTCTTCTTGGACCAACAATCCCTTGCAAAGTGTCCCTTCTTGCCATAATTGAAACACTCGTCATTTTAATTCCTAACACTTTTAGGCTATCTATAGTGTTGGTGCTACTTCTATTGAGCTCCTCTTGATTTATAATTCCCTCGCTTGTTCCTTTTATTCTAACCACAAGGTTGATTTTTTCTGTTATTGGTGAAGAGTGCCACCTCCTCAGTATTTAAGGACACCCCAGCCATTTGTTTTGTTAGAGTTTCTTAACTTGCCAATAAATTTTCCAATTCTTCAATTGAAGGTTGTGTATGCCAACCTTGAACTGCAGTAACAAAGCCCCTATACTCAGGTCCTAGACCATGTATGATGATTTGTTTCATTCTTTCGCAGACAATTTTGGATGCCTCATCCAACTCAGCAATTTCTCGACATAATGACTTCACCTTGGTGAAATACTGACTAATTTTCATATCCTATTGTGAGATAGACATTAGTTCATACTCCAACAATTGAAATCTTGTGTCATTCATCTTTGTGAATCATAAAGCAAGAGAATCCCAAGCCTGTTTAGGTGTGATAGCTTCTCTAATGTGCTCCATCCACTAGTACAAAAAATGGTCTTTTGTGGCTGTTGTTTTTTATCTTTTGCGCTTAGCGTGTGAATGTTGATTTCCCACATAGATTAAAGATATTAGATTGTTTGCTGACCAATAAAAAAAGCCCAAGGAGAAAAGTTCAGGACAAACCCTTTAGGGTTGATGATATAATTATTTCTTTTTGTTATTTTTCCACTAGTACAGAAAATGGTCTTTTATGGCTGTTGTTTTTTATTTTTTGCGCCTAGTATAGAGAAGCCACAAATGAAGGAGTTGAAATAATGAGTTGACTTTTATAGTTATTGATGACAGCCACAAAAGATTTATTAAATGCAGCTGACTTTAATTACAATAGCCACAAAAAATATATCATTTGCGCCTAGCGTTCGTTATAACAACCGCAAAAGATATATCGTTTGCGTCTGTGGTTAGTTACAACAGCCACAAAAGATATATCGTTTGTGTCTATTGTTAGTCATGATAGCCATAAAAGATATATCATTTGTGCTTGTCATTAGTAACAACAACCACAAAAGATATATCATTTACGCATATGGTTAGTTACAAGAGCCACAAAAAATATATCATTTGAGCTTATCGTTAGTTACAACAGTCACAAAATATATATAATTTGTGCCTAGCTTTTGTAACAACAGCCACAAAATTTTTTTTTTTAATTTTTTCCACTTTTATTTATAAATACATAATCCTGTAAAACCTATAATTGACTAGCTGCCTCAAATAGACTCAAACATGATATAGAAGTCATCTACTAATATTTCTAACTATTCAACATGGTCCAAATTAATAACATTAATCTACATATTCTCATTAACAATTGGATAATACTGTACAATATCCATAACAATCCATAAATACTCAATTTATATAAATCTATACTTAACAATATTCATATATATACACACATAATTCATAAATACTCAACATTTAATATCCACAATCTAAGATATTAAAAATTTATATACAATCACTTACAAAGAAATCAAACTATATTTGTCGAATCTCATTTATATTCTCTTGAGTATATGGTCCAATATTGAAAACCTATAAAAAAATTAAAGGCAAATCAAAAAACATGATAATAATTACAATAGTTAGGTATCATATGTAAAATAAATTAATTTGCATACCTTATGCAATGTATCCTCCATGCTATTTTGAGTCAAAATTTCATACATGTATTTCATAATATAGTACCCACATTCTATATTACCAATTTGTTTCGGGCACTTCAGAAAAAGAAATAAAATATCATTTAATTAAATTTAAAAAGAGTACTTCAATCTAACTAGAAAATAGAAGCAATTACAAATACCGTAATGATATTCCAACTCAATGTGTTGCTTAAACTTTTTCCCAGTTTGTACACGATACAATCTATATACCCTAGAAAAATAAGTTTATATAAAAGCATGCACTAGATATATTGAAAATTGAAATATATATATATATATAACTTACATGCCAATAGATTTTTTTACAGGTATAACTCTATCAGCCTTGCTTAGTAGATCTATGAAAAAGATCTCTGACCGTTCACTGTAGAAGACGATCAGCATCCAATGTGCACTATAAATATATAAAATATATTTGAATGGATAAGGAATGTCAGAATAAAATTTAAACAAAAAATAAATAAATTCAAATTCTATCTTACTTTTCAATGTAAGGTAGTAGGATAAATTTTTTATCTTTCTATGCCAACATGGCAGATACCATATAATTATGCATCTTCTCAGTCTCAGATCTATTTATCAAAGATAACATATACGGATAAAGAAAATTGTTGGATGCAGATGACTAAATGCATAATTTATGAAGACACCTGTATGCATGAATCGTAAATTTGACTTAAGTTAATACTACATTTGAATATAGCGGTTTGATCTTACAAATGAGAAAATATAGATTTATCTTACATCATAAATATGCAAATGACTGAGATATCAAACATATCCGTGGAGATGAGTTGAGCAATATCTTCCAATCCTATCATTATCTCATGCATCGAATTTGGCGAAAGCCAAAATAATGTGGATGGAGGATAAATTTCAAAAATATATTCAGCTCCCAATCTGGTAACAAAGTCATGCATATATAGCATATTGCCACTCAGTTGCCAAAATGTCATCACTAACCAAAGTTGATGGTTTTATTGTATCTGATCCTTTTGATAAACTGCTATCTTTTATATCCAATGACGCCTTTTTTGATAGTTGCGATTTATTTTCCTATTATTTAATAATATATTATAATATCCAATGATATGATTATGGACATATTTGGACGTTCGCTAATTAGAGTTTAATTAGAATAAATACATTATTTAAAGAGAAGAATAAATAAATAATAAAGTGGCTCAATGATAAATTAAACAAATAGAATTGATTGATGTAATTGATTTAGTTAAAATGAAACTAAGTAATTAGATTGCTTAATTGAGTTGATAATAATAATAATAATAATAATAATAATAATAATAATAATAATAATAATATGGACGGGAAAAAGGGGATTAAGATAAGTTTGGGCAAATCTGTCAACTATTTCTCATTTCCATTTTCTTCCTCTTCTCTTTCTAATTTTTCAATTTTCTTCCATAATCCAGCCACAAACCAAATCTTTTGATCAGTGGTAAGTGAATTAATCTCTTGAATTGATTAAAAATGAATTAAAGGTTAATTGTTAATGTTGCTAGTTAACATATTTCTTCTTAGAATTCTATTTCTATAGTAGAGATTGGAGTTTTATTTTCATGCTCTTACAGGCCAAATTTTAAGAAGTTCTAAACATAAAAGTTGTAGATTTATGTCTTATTTATATGCTTTTGAAACAGTTTTGAATGTTTTGGTATGAATAAAGAGATATCCTCAAATAAGTGTTACTGATTCCAGATAGTGCACCAACAAATTTTAGTACGGTTTTCATTTATTTTCACCCTATTAGAGGTCTATTCAGTAGAAGCTTGAAATATAAAAGTTGTAGCTTACATATCCTTTATCTGTATACCAAATCTCGTATTATATTCTTGGCATAAATTGAGTTATTGTGAAAATAATCATGACTGCTCCTTTGATCATAGTTGTTTTCTATGTATCAATATTAGTCTAGATTCTTTGTCATTATTTTTGAGCTTCTTGTGGTCCGAATTAACCAAAGTTTAATAAAACCTTTAGCTCTCTATCTTAGCTAAACTAATGTAAAAACCTTACCTTAATATGTTAAGTAGTTTATGAGTTATGACAATAAAAATGAGGACTAGTTGGATTGTTACCCTATGCTATACCAGTTAGATATTCTCTCATGTTTGAGGATCTTAGAGGCAGTATGTGGAAAAATTAAGGACAAAAAATAAGACAACATTTGAAATTGCACTAAAAATTGTGTAATGCTTCAAAAATTATGAAATTTTAATATGTTATAGTATTATATGTTAGTTTAATTAGAATCAATAATTATATAAATTGGATAAGTATAAAAAATGTTATAGGTTGAACAGTCCTAGGAGGTCACACTGCCACTTATTAGAAAATTTAGTTAATTGTTTAAAACAAATTGAGAATATATGAATGTAGTAAATCAAATATACTTTCAAATTAGGTTCACAATCAATTGGAGACCAACAAGAGCCACAAGTTCCATAATTTTGGAGTTGGTAAAACTTTATTAAGGTTTATATATAACCACATGTAGATTTAATTGAATGTTTGATGTTTATGGTTGTATGAGCTAAATGATGAACTTGTGCTTATAAATGATGAACCTGTAAGTTAAAGATGATGAATTTGCAATGTATAGAATGTATTATGGGTGATTGTGAATGTTGTAGGCCGGTTCCACCTGGGTGAACCATAGGGTGTTTGTGATGTGATTTTCTTTTATGAGTTTTAAATTATGTATATTGAATTATGCTATGAAATGAGAATTGTGACTTTGAATTATCAAAATTTCATAAAATTGTTATTATGAATTGTGTGCTAAAGTTGTCTATTGTATTATAGAGAATTATGAAAATGATATGGCCTAATAACTCTAACTAAGATTAGAACTAGGATATATGACATGCTATTGAGAGAGTTTGGTACCACTTAAGTATGAAGTTGGCCATTTTGGGGATGAGACCCATGTACTGAAAGGTATGTCTAGAGTGGCACCCTCAGAGACAACTTCAGCACACAATTCATAATAACAATCATTCACAATTCTTAAGTGGGATCTACACACAAAAAATAATTAGTGATGATTTTAACATATATATGAGGCTTTATGTGTAAAATTACTTGATTGCCCCCAGATGACTGTTAATTGAAAGTATTGAGCCTCCAATGTCAGAAATCTTCTGTTCGAGGTTGTCTTTCTATCTTACCAGAGTGGATTATTGTCATTTCTTACCGCACCTCTCTTGACCACTTTGCATTTAATATTCTAGACCTATCTATCTGTAAATCTTTAAATGTTGTGTACTGTATGAGGAAGGTCTAGAGTTCCTGATGAATGAACCTCTCATTTTGCTATCCCATTTGATCTATTATTTTGCTACGACTCGGTGAGTATGAGATCTGTTGATGTGGCCATCTTTATATATATATATATATATATTGGAATTAGTCCAATAAATTTAGAGTGTGTTGAGTATGACCCTGAAAGAAAATATTTGATTAAATTAAAAAAATCTTGTGTAAATTCATTTACTCTAGTGGACTATATATATTAATTATATTTCTTCATGAGAGATCCATGGTCAATCTTGACTTCTAGAATTTATGCCTAATTGTTTCAATAGATTACCCACTAGTTCAATTTGTCTAAACCCTAATGAACGCATAAATTAAGTCCTTTCATAGATTCCTTTAATTATTACTTTTATTTAATTAACCATTTTAATTATCAAATTTGAACTAATGTAATTCTTATTTAGAAATATTAACTATCTAATTTTTGATGATTAAGAAGTTAATTGTACAAATTTTCATTTAATCTCTATTTATGAAATTTTTAGATAAATTTTGGATTTGATTGTACAAATCCATTAAAAAAAATGGAAATATGTTTTTTTTTTCTTTCCATTTTTTTTTTTATTTTTTATTTCCTTAAAGAAGGGTGGCAATCCACCATTTACTTATATGAATGTTAATATTGGGATCTTAAACATCACGTGGGTTAAGAGAATTGGAAAAAGTTCGAGGTGTCTAATTAGATAATTTCTTGAAGCAATTGAAGTTATCATTCCATATGATGAGAAGGATTACTTGCACTCCACGACTGATTTTCTGTTATTATATCAAATCCAAATACGACTTTCCTTCTAATATAAATCATATGGCAATTCCCATGCTGCCTACTCAGTTTCCGCCGTTAATTTGCTGCAATTTGACGAAACTTTCATGTCGAAGATGTTTGATACTCTCATTTATGATAGTTGAGAAGGTATGAGTTTTTTTGTCGATCATTTACTAACATTAATAAGAATTTAATATTTTTATAATATAGATTAGAAAATGACTATTTTCTATTATATAGTTAATAATTTATTGTACAGTTAACGGTCTATTGTACCTCCTAATAGATATAATTTTTTTTTCCTTTAATTTTTTATTTAAGGAAAAAATTTAAACTTATAAATAACTTTTTTATAGTCTGTTAAAAGCTCAATATTAAATTCATAATTCAACTTTATTATGATTATTTTATAATAAATTCATTAATATTCTATACCCTTATCTAGTGACAGAGCTATATACATTTAAAGGGACTACAATCCCTTAATTTTTTAAAATATATATAATAGTATATAAATTTAAATTATTTTTTAAGATTTGTTTTCCATAAAAAATGTTAGAAACTTATTTTTATACTTTAAACTTAAGTTTCCAGTTGCCCCCTAACTTCTTATTTCTCGGCTCCGCCAATGCCTTTATCTAAAATTCCAACAAAAAAATTAAAAAATTTTAATGATTAATATATTCATAAATATTTTTTTAGTTTTTTTTGTTTGGAACCAATTTACAAAAAAGTTAGCAACATAATTTTATTTATTTTATTTTAATTAATTAGAATTTTAGTAGGTATTAATTATATCTAACTATATTTTAGTTGGTTAGGGTGCCAAAAAAATTTGACCATTATTATTATTATTATTATGAGAGAGAGGGGCGGCCACAAACAACAAACGACCTTTTTATGGGACTAAATCACGGTTAGTTTTAATAAACAACTTTAATGGACTAAAGTTGCTAATAATGAAAAGGTTGAATAAGTTCCAACTGCCTCTATATGGTTATTGTGTCCAAAAATCCAACAAAACAATTAATAATTATTGATGGAGAAGTGATGGCACTATAATCAGCCACAAATCGATATAGTTATAAGCAATACGCAATTATTGATGACTTAATTAACACTTATTCTAATAAAAAACAAACTTATTGAATTTTATAAGAAATGCTAAGGATAGCTATTTTTTAGACACTATACAACACTCATAAAATAAAGAGAGAAAAAATTAAGTTTGAAAATTTCTCATTCATCACAAATAGAGCTATAATCAAATCGAACCAAAATGGATATTAATGAATTTAGGCTTGGTTCGTTTAAATCTGTCATGGACTCAAGCTTGATTCGCGCTTTTATATTTGAGGTTAAGCTCAACTTGTTTCAAAAATATTAAGCTTGCAAGCAGCTCAAGTTCAGTTTGTAAATAACTAGTTTATTATGCTTAATAAGTTTGACTTGAGTTCAACTCTTTAATTAATAATGACAAAAGCTTCAGTTCGAGATCAAACTTGATAATAAAATATAATAACATCGACCCTTAGATGAATATATTCGCGAGCTTTTAAATGAATATATTTGCGATCTTCTAAATGAACATGTTTGCGATCTAGCTCATGAATACATTTACAAACTCAATTCGAAAAGGTTTTCAAGGTCATATTTAAGTTCAAGTTCGGCTCGTTAAGATTAACAAATGATTTCCAACGAATCATTTTTAAAATTGAGATCCCAATAACTCGCGAGCAGGTTGATTCGTTTACGCCCTAATCAAAACTAATCAGAAAAATGTACTTCACATTTTCTTAAGTGAAGAACAACAGCTTTCTTCCAAATTCAAACTAAAATAATTTTACTGAAGAATCAGAAGCCATAATTAATTGAAGAGCAACGCTGAGTACAGTTTCTTTTTTTCAATATTCTCTAATATTTATATTATAATCGGCATTGAGAATAGATAAATTTTTAAAAATAATTTTTTTTCTCTTTCCTTATTCTCTCACTTCATTAACTAATAATGAAGAATCATGAAATGAATGTTATAGAGTTTAAAAAAAAAAAATGTCATTAGCATTCATCTTAATTGTATGGGCAATGAAGGATAACGATGATAAGGGGGATTACTTCTTGTACAAGAGCGAACTTCTGCTATCTAATCATCAGTCAGTAAAAAGGACATAGAGAGTTGCTTGCGAGGTTATGCTTGTGGGTTTTGGTGCGCCACATCTCTTTTTGTTAATCATGTTGCTGCACATTATCACTCAATTAATTGAGTTAATTAATTAATTATAATCAAGGCAATTGCCAATCTAAGCATGTTCTTAATTTTAGTATTTTTATAATACAATTTGGCCATTTGATTATTCCTTTATTCTTAATCCTCATCATTATCTTTTGTAGAAAAAAAAAATTCCAAAGTGATGTCATTACAGTAAAATATTTTATTAATTTATTTCAATTTGTAACCAACCAATCAAATTTTCCTCATATTTATTTCAATTTCCCATAGACTTATCAAGTATTTTAATGTTTTGAATTAATTATTTATCACAGATAATATAATTTTAACCCAATAGTTCTGTTGATTGGCCTAAATTAGCTACAATCAAAGTAATTTATTGTATTAAAAGCCTTCCTAACAATTAAGTTCAAATTCCATCCTCCCTTTCTCCCAACTTGCGAAAACAAAAATTATTGATTGGAGGATTAATTTAGACCTTTATGAATAGGTAAAGAGCCCTTAAATCCAAACAATCTTTTTGGTGATGTGTGTGTGTGTGGGTGGGGATAAAAAAACTTTGAACTTTAAAAATTTATGTTATCTCTCAACTGAAAATTTATTTAATTAATTACATTTATTAAATAAGGGCTACTTGAAATAAGTTTAGTTAACTCCCATAACTATTATTAATTATAAGCTTTTCATAAATAGGAATTAAAATTAATTTAAAAGGGAGTCAAATTAAACAAATTGATGGTTAAGGGAGTTACTGAACAAATTTACAATTGAATGACTTAATTGAACAAATATATAAAGTTTAGGGACAAACATGGCCTTTTTTTTTCCTCTAATTTCTTTTAGTTATTCTTACAACATTTCTCAAAAATTATGAACAGCTGATTGATTCTCAACTGTTACAACCCAATCCAAGAAACAAAGACAAAAGGTGAAATCATGGCTAAGTAATTGGTGGCAAATGCCATAATTACAAGTTAAAAATTGCAATCTGAAGCAAAAGATGCATTTGCCTGATATTTATCAAATATCAATAGCCAAAGCAGATACTTAAAGAAGAGAAAGATGAAGGGAAGGAGAATATAATGCCTGGCAACAAAATACTTACTAGTGGTATAACTGCCAATGGCTGAACTATACAACGACAAAAACCCCAACAAGTCTTCAAATCTGCAAATGCTGCTGCAGCATCACGATCACTCATTGCTGATTTACACTTTCATAAAATTGGTTCGAGATGACAAAACCATCATAACTCTCATATAACACTTTAAGTCACCCGCTCTCAAATCTTCAAATGGATATACTTATCAGTAATCAATACCAAATTTGAGCCTCACCTTTCCAGTGTAGCAAATGATAACATGTTATAATAAACTAATAGGCTAGCACGATAACTGGGTTACTCAACCAAGTAGGTACTATGCCAAAGCTCAATATTTTGTGTTCAAAATAATTTGATTGTCACACAAATAGGCATCAATGCGATGACACACTAATTGCACTGGTATTTCTAATACAACTTTACCGCTTCATAGAATGGAAACTTAATCTAGGAACTACAAAGAAAAGAATCTCTCTTTTATTATACAAGAAAAGTGCAGTCTTGTCAAATTTCATTAAAGCATATTTACATTTGCCTCGATAATTACACTACATATCAATGGTTTATTTTAGAAGTTACAAAATGAAGGTATATAAGTATCTTATAGACCTTTCAATCTTCCAGGAAGCCTGTAATACTTTTTCCCTTTCAGACTGTTAATCTTTTAACTATATTATTCAACTGCAACATTCAAAGTTCTAGTTTTTCTAAGGTCTGTGTGTACTTGTTCAAGTCCCGAAAGTTTTAGAATTGCAGATATTTTGGTTCTTGTATATTTTTATCCAAGAAGTTGAATTAAATTGCTGACGCTGTAGCTCAAGTAGAAATCATTTTGGGCAAAGGACAACAGTTGGTGATGAACTGCTCCTACTAATTATCAGACATACCTAAATATCTACCTGTGAACCGATTTGGTTTTCTTTCCCACTCTCAACTTGTAAATTTAAGATCTTTTAATCCTCAAATCCTAATGATTTGAAGTGAAATAAGAACATTTGAATGATTATGTATGACAAATATTTCTTGAAGGTTTCCAAAAAATGCAGAATCTCTCAGATAAATATCTACTTATCAAATAAAATAGCAATTTGGCAGACTGTAAAAGAAACAGAATCATAAACATAGAATTATTGAAAGCGGTAATTCACAACCTCTCATGGACTGTTTGAGCAATAGCAATCTAATCAAAAGCCTCCAGAAAATTCATAAGCTACAAAGGAAAATTACAGGAAAAAATAATTAAATAGAAGTCATTAAGACCTGGAAATAGCACTAATTTATTCTTATTGGTTCTAATTTTCCCATCTCCAAAATTGGTTACTGTCCTTTCCTTGTATCTGCCTAACTGACTAGCGATGTTAAAGGCCAAATGCAGTTCATTTTATGGCTTCTGAGGCTAATATTAGTGATACGAGCTCTTGTGTTTATATAACAATTCTCAATAACTGAAAGACCAACAGTCAAAAAGGCAAAATTATCCACAACTGCGAGGCAAAGTCAACGTATTTTAATAGAATCGCCAGAAAAGAACACCACACTTGAGAATAAATCAAATGAAATTCAAATACAAAGAACACATAGATGAATAGGAAATGCAAATTACCTGCCTAAAAGTGCTAGGGAAGAAAATTGGACAAGACCCCAACATCAGGGAACCCACAATCAACAGCACCCTGATGGGTGAATCCTATTTCCACTCCAACATTATTTAAGTTGCCTGTGAAGTCCGGCAAAACTGCAGACTCTCGCACTTGGGGGAATGAAAAATGAGAAGAAGACTCAAACCCGGAGATATCACGCTTTGAAGGTGTGGGAAGCTGAAAGCGACAGAGAGGACATGAATTGTGATTGGAATTAAGCCATGGAAGAATGCATTCAGGGTGGAATAAGTGATTGCAAGGTAAGAGCTTTGCATCGACATCGATGACGAACTGGTCCTTGCACACAGCGCATAGAACTTCTGGGTCGTCGTATATTCTCCCCAGAAGGGAAGATGTGATTTTGACGGTGGGAAGAGTCGATTCGAAAAGGGTATCTGTATCATCGTCGTCAGAAGTGGAAAACTCGCTGAAAAATGGAAGAAAGAAGCGGCGGAAGGATGGGCTATCGAGAAAGAAAGTGTTGCTGTCGGTGGTGGTGGTGGGGGTGGTAGCGGTAGCGACAGTGGTGGTTATGGTTGGAGTGGGAGTTGGGTCGTCCATCAGTTCAAGATTATCACTTTGACAATGAGGGCAAAGGGGAGGACGAGTATCACCACCGCTGGCGGTGGCGGTGGAGGTTAGGAGGTGGATGCTCATGTCACATTCGTGACACCAATATGTTTGTGTGGATGACATTTTTTTCTCTTTCCCTTCTTTCTTTCTGCTTCTCTACTTTTTCTGTCTTCTCCACTGTCTGAAGTGAGCCTTTTTTATAGTTGAATTAGTTTGGTCGTGCATTTGTTTTGAGCCAATGAGGTTAATGAGTGTGGGTCCACGTTATGTGATGTGGGGCCTATGGACTCCGTCACATGTTCTTTTCCCTTTACCATCTTGCTATTCGTTTTTCTGCTAGGAATTGTCTGCTTTGCCTCCTCTCTGCTAGGTATTATGATCTTTATTAATTGGTTATTGACAGATGCATACATTACAAGTTAGTTCACCAGTCATAATTTTTGCTCATCAACTTAGTACCTCACTGTTGGTACCTCACTGAAAGCATGGATTAGGGTTTCTCTGCTCAGTGGTAGCCCATCATCATATATTGATTTCCCCCCAACTCTATAGTTTCATCTTCCCTAAAGGTTGGATCTTTATCTTTTTCTATCATTTTTTCTGATGTCCTTTCTTATTCTATGATTCTGATCTTTGTTCGTTGGGTGCCTATTTTATATCTTTGCCTTTATGGGTGCTGCAGCTGCCCTTTAGTATCTGTATTTTCTTCTCTCTTTTGCTTTGTTCTCCACTTGATGCAAGTTAAAATAGTAGTGGAGCCTACTATCAAGCTCTTTTAATCTTGTCTACGGTTGATACTTCCCATCATGCGTTTCTTTCTCAGCATTCATTTCAAATCCCCCTCCTATTTTCTTTTGCTTTTGATCTTATTCATTAGCTTATAACTTGCAGTAATTATAGCACAATTTTCTTTTCATTCGTGGGAGTGAAAGAATTATCTGACTGTTGTGTGGGGTGCAAATTCAAATGTGATAAAAACTGAGTCTAATTCCAGAATTTTGTGTTGTACTTGTATACAATACAGTTGTTTATTGGCTATTTCAAATTGATTCTCCAAGTGCTTTGAAAATTACCGGTATAGGTCTTATATTTCCTATTTGGCTTAAGAAGTATCTACTCAACTCCAAATAATATTTAAAAAAAAATCTTCCTATTATGCACACAAGTTTTAATTGTTTTTCCTTGCAATAGAACCATAATGTGCTATGGCAAGAAATAAGGGTATAAGCTCTTGTGTTGGCAAGGCTAAGGGGTTTATTCTGAAAGTTAAATTCTCTAACATGATGTTATTTCGACTGTTTTAGTTGTAAGCTTTACTTGTATTGTATCGTTATGCTGTCAATGGGCAGTCCCTACTTCTATACATTGATTGGGCTATATTACAATGCCTTTTCTTTTACAGTGAATCAGCGACCACTAGTTGGACTTGATTGGGCTTGCTTCTCATCATCCAACTTATGGAGTTCATAGAGCACTTAAAAATGGATCAACTTGACAGGAAACCTCAATTTGGTGATCTTTAAATTTGATATTCTTTTACATTGGCCTGGGACTTATAATCTGCCCCTCACTCATGCATGTATATTTTTTTTATTTTTGAAAAATAAGTTTGTTCATGGCTGCAAAAGGGGCTATTTGCAGTACATGGACAGCTTTTATCAACTTTTACTATGTGCTGAATTGCCTGAATTATTAAATGAATAATTTAGGGTTCTTTCTTGTTGATTTAGTTGTTATGATGCATATTTCTTCTGAAATCTTTTAAAGATGCTTTCATGTGACAATCTGGATCCAGTTTCTCATTGTTATCGTTTGTTATTGTATTTTGAAGTTTCTATTGTCTATTTCTGAATGTTCCTGTTGTTAATTAATAATGTAAAATTGTCCTTCATACCAAGCTAAAACATCAAACAGTAAGAGCTTTGCGCCAGGGAAGAGTATTATGATAGGTAGTAAAGATATATTTTATTTGAGCCTTTGATTTAGATCTTACCTTCACACTTATTGTTGGCTTCTGTTCACGTAAAACATATTCGGAGGAGGATCTAAACAAAGGTTTCTTAAAAATAAGGGATGACTCTTATTCTTTTAAGGAACCTAAACCTACCATTACTCTAGTTGTTGCTCTTTTGAGTCTTTGATCCATTCAAAAGATGACCTCAAGCTTCTAAAGAAAAGAGTAGAAGACTTTTGTCTCTGGAAAGTGGAAACTTCTGTTGTGCATAATGATAGTACAAGGCATATAAAAAACGTAAGGGAAAAATAATGGTTCTGCTTTTGCAGGTGGTTGAATATATGTTCCATATAAATCTTCAAATTTCCTTATGCTTTAGCATGTTAATCATCCCAATAGTAAATGATCTGTTCACATGTAGAGTATAGGATCTCGTTGAAATATCAACCATTACTATAGTTAATCTCAGCAGCAACATTTAAAGGCTTGAATGACTTTGTTACTTATTATTTTTCTACTGTTTTGATGTCGGACCAGAAAGGTCTTTCCTGGTGTTGGAAAGCCTTGTTGGCTAGTATCTTGCTTTGCTCAAAGTGAGAAATGGTATGAATTTATTCGGACAAATATGGTATGGAAAGTGACATGATTGGGGATCAAAATAGGATGAGAAGCTTAATCTTTGACTCTTTTCTTTTCGGTAATTTTTTTTTTCTTTATTTAACTTCTGTTTGGCCTTTTTTTATGCTAAAATGTTTAGGCAATACACAGAGGGTTGAAATTTCACAATCCAAATAACACTTGAGACTCTGAATATAAAAATTCAGGATGCTAAATACTAATATGAAAAAGGTAAAAGATTGAGAAACAAGACTGATGACGCTACTGTTCCAATCACTCCAGAAAAGCTGGAGATTATGTAATAATTTCTGACTTATAGACTGGGCACCAAAAATGTCAATGTTGGGCCAATCACTGATGGATTTCTGCCCTTTCAATATTTTCCATTTTAGTAATTATGAAAGGACCTATTTGCTTTTACTCCATTTAGTTTCTTTGAAGTTGAGCTGGTTATCATTTTGTGTGACTTGTAAAAAATAATATATATGATATATCCCTTTCTTATTCTTCCTAACTATTGCAGCCTGAACTTTTGTTTCTAATGTGCAGTGGCAATATAACCTGGGTCTTGAACACTTCAGTTGCTATCTGATACTGTGAACCTTTATATATGATGCAGATTATTTCAAGAACATCACCATTTTAAGTGCTGAACCTTTTAAGTGTGGAATCTGATGTATTTGAGAGCACCTCCGAACAAACAAAAACAATGTCAAGGTCTGGGATGTTTCCAAGAAACTTCCGGTGTTACCAAATGGGGATATGAAGGCTATATGTGAGTTCTATAAGAAAGTTTATTCATCTAAACCATCAGGTGGCACTCCTCATTTAAAACGTCATATGGAAGCATGTCGTAAACAAGTTAATCATGGCATAAAACAATGTACATTTTCTCCTGATGCTTTGATGACATCCCTGAAAAATGCTAAATTTGATTTTGATGAGATTCATAGGGCACTTGAAATGATGATCATCCTTATGGAAAACTGATGAGAATGATTGAATATGTGGGTTTTAGACATTTAATGGCTGCTGCATGCCCCTACTTAGATATGATACCAGTGAGAAGCATTAGAAAGGATATAATGTCTATATATATCAAGGAGAAGGAAAATGTTTGTGAGTTGATGGCAAGATGCCCTGGTTGGATCTGTTTAACATCGTATAGGTGGAAATCCTGTAGTGATGATTATTATAAAGGAAAATTACTATTTACTCTATGAGATTTGACACAATATACTAGTACTTTCTTGAAGTAGTCATTTCGTTATACTTCCGTTAAAAAGATGTTAGATTGTGATGAAATAATAAACAAAAAAATTATTATTTATCCTCTTAAATTTAATTCATTGTACAGTACCTCCTACGGTTTGATCTATTTGTACTATTATTCTTTTGAAGTTTGACCTGTTATACTAATATTTCTAGAACAAAAGAAAATATTGTTTATGACTAACAGTAAGTGCTGAACCTTTTAAGTGTGGAATCTGATGTATTATGACTAACAGTAAGTACTTTAAAATTTAATAAAAAAATATTATATAATTTAACGAAGATAAAACAAAGAAGGTAAATGGGTAAAATAAATTAATGGTACCAAAACATTTGCATGTGTATTAAATTGATACTAAAACTTTATTTTGTATTAAATTGATACGAAAATTTTAAAGTTAGTTTCAGATCATGATACTAAACACTTTTCTGGTTGATTCAAGCTGACGTGGAAATCAAATTTCTGGTGGAAGTCAGATTTCTGATGTGATGACGAATTTTGTATGTGTTCCAAAGAAAAGGAATTTATTCATTTTTTGGGGTCTCAAATGGATGTAGAAACACATAAGAATTGACTACCGGATTTACTTATGTGGATGTTGAAAAAATTTTACTACTATAATATGAGATTAATTTCAAAATTTTGGTACCAATTTAATACACATGCAAAAATTTTAATATTAAAAAATCATTTTACCTCATAATAAATAGTATTACTTTTAAACCTGAAAAAATATTAGTGTAATATGTCATATCCCGGTAATTTTTCCTTATTACTGCCCACTTCATGAGTAGAAATTGCAAAGGAGGATTTTACACTTCAGACTTGTACCACCTCTATATGATAGTTTTTCAATTGGAGATGAGATAACTTCGTGTGTATGATCCAATGGAATGTTGAAGACAAAGTTTGCAGCATTACTTTGGACAGCTTGTCAATTGATGATTCTGTAGTTTTTCAATTGTAGATGAGATTGCTTTACTCTATAAGAAGGCATTCCTGTACCTGGGGAACAGGATATGAATTGTATGGTGAAGGAAAAGCAATGGAAATTCAACGAGTATTGGTTGGTCAGCATGTAGCTTGACTGTGTCATGTGCTGTACATGATCAAGTTTATCGAGTATTGTTAAATGAAAACTTCATGGAAGTGACGCTCAGCAGCTTATTAGTACCATTATTGACAGTCTTCATAGATTGTTCAGTAAATACATGAAAAACTCTTCTTTGACAATTTATTGCAACTAAGGAAAACAGAGTAAACAAGCAGAGCAATAGATAAAGTACAAAACAGAAAAACAGATAAAGCTGTTCAAGGTTGTGGAAGCTTAGAGGCTTCGAGATCAGCAGCTTTCTTGAGAAAACTCTGGTCATCATCCTCAAGAGCCATCTGAATAGGACTTGATCCTAATCCATCAGCGATAGCAAGCAAGATCTTCTTAATCTCGCTCCTAAACTCCTCAAAATCGACAGTTCCACTCTTATCACAATCGAATTTCTCAAAGATTGAATCATACAACTGAGTCAGCTGCTCCGGTGGCGTCACCACATCGATTCCGAAGTGGGTTTCGATTAGTCGAAGCGACTCGAACGCTTTTCGAAGCTCGGACCGAGATAGTACTCCATCACTGTTCAGATCCAGCTTTGTGAATGCCTCGTCTAAGCTCTTTTTGAACTGAGCTTCATCGTTTACAAAGTCACGCACCGTTGATCCATCAATTATCACCACGCCCATCGTTTCTTCTTTTCTTCTTCTTGTGGTGTTCAACTTATGGGATTGGAATATAAGGGAATTGATGAAGATGTGGGAGAATATTTAATAATTATTTTATTCTTGAGGATTTTTTTTTGTGTGGTGCTATTATAGCTCGTTGGCGTGAAGATGCGGTTACGTTGTGATCTACGGCCATAATTATCTAGAAAATGTGAGGAATAAATTTATAAATAATTATAATAACAAATCAAAAAATAATTCTAATAACACATCAAATAATTATTGTTTCATGTATAGACCGGTCAAATAGATTAAGTTGGGCAGTCTCGGGTCAAATCAATTTTGAATTGGTGGGTATTTCCACTGCACCTTATATTGCATACCCAGAGGCCGATAGCATTGTTTTAAATAACAGTTTTGCGAAACTTGTATAACGGTATTAGACTGAATCAGATTGTATCGTTTGTCGATATATTAATTTTTAAAAAAATAATTCGCAAAAATTTTTTATACCATATCACGTATCGGAATTTAATATTATGTAATAGACGACACGTAATGTATTGGATAATATTTAAAACCATAGTCCCACTAGAAATATGCTTCATATAATTTGGGACATTAAACATTATTTCTTTTAAAAACACTCTTATTAGTTATACTTGAAGTAAGGACATATCTTCCTCTTATCCTCTTTCTATATATATATATATATATATATATATATATATATATATATATATATAAATTTTTGTTATACATATGAAGATTAAACAATTAGAACCTCTTCCTCACCTACACCCAACCGCCACCCTCCCCTCTCCAAACCTAGCTGCCATCATCCTAAACTTTATACTTCTAACCATCCCTTCTCCTCGTCCTTTATCCTAGGTCGCCCACACCCTATTCTAGTAATGTTTTCTTCTTAGAGAATTTTCCTTCATCATGGACTATTGAGGCTCTATAGCCACTCTTTTCAAAGTATTAGCGTATTACGAAAGTGTATATTCCACAAAGGCTTACTATAAAAGGGAAGACTTTTACTTTTATCAAGTTACAATATATTAAGGATTATTCTATTGTTCTTCATTATATTAACTCAATTTTCATTGGTGATCATCAACTTATTAAGAAGGTATTTTTTTACAGCCTATTATTTCATATTTTTTTATAAGCAATATCCTTTTATTAATCAATTAAGGAGAAAAACCACTTTAATTAAAAATTAAGGTGAAAAAAAAATTTCTTCCTAAAACTAAGCAAAAACAAGAGTAAGATATGTCTTTGCTTCAAGTATAACTAATAAGAGTAGAGAACAAATAGATCAAAATTACAAAATAGGTATATGTTTAGATCAATTACTCCAACATAGGATAGCAATCGGGGACATAAGAAGAGAAGATATATCATAAGGAAAATTCTTTTAAGACGAGTGTAACTAAAGCTCCGGAAGAAGTTAAGATCAATATTAGTTTGAAAATCTATTCGCTTGTTTTTGAATAGGATATTGTTTCTCTCAATCCATAAAGTCCAAGCAATAGCAAAGAATAGAATAAGCCAAAATATTTTCTAAACCTTACCTCTAGCCAAATGGTCTTATTGCTAATAGAGTTACACAAGGATTTTGGAATGGCAAATGAGACAACCCACCAGTTTAAGAAGAAAAAACAAATTCTCCAAGAGTGACGACAATGAAACAATAAGTGGTTTGATTTTTCACCAAAAATGCCATAGTAACAACACCTATTTATAGCTAAGGACCAAATGGCACGCTTCAATAAAAAATCTCGAGTGGCTATTTTTCCATGAAGAGCAAGAGTTCAATCTTAACAGTACAAAGATTAAGCCAGGGTATCGGGAATTGAGCAACTAGGTTGTTGTTGGCACTAAGAAAAGCATGATTAAATGAATTCACAAAATAAGACTCATTTTTGCTTACAGACCAAACTAGAACATTAGTTGCATTTTAGAGATTTTGACAGGCCCAAGTGACTGCAGCAAAAGATGTGATAGTTGCAACTCTCTACTATCCAATTTGTTTATCTAGGGTAGTTGCCAGCACTAGGTATTATTAACTTATACAACTGCATTACTGATGAAGCAAAATTTTGCTGTAGAAATAGCATATAAATCAGGAAAAGAGATGGCCAATGGTATGCTATGTAGCTAAATATCCTCCTAAAAAAGAATATTTTCACCATTACCTGGTATAAAAGCAATATTTCTATGAGCAAATTGTGCTATAGAATGCAAACTTGTGCAAGTTTGTGTGATACCCTTCCAAAATTGCCAACAAATAGCCTTTTCACTTACGAAGTCCACTCTTCCTATTTTATATTTATGTGCAATTGCTCTAACCCAAAGTTTTTCAAGTTCAGTATGGAGTTTCCATAGCCATTCGAAAAGCAAAGCTTGGTTATGTATAGTAATATCAATAATTCCTAACCCTTTGCATGTTTAGGCTTTGTTAATAAATTCCAGCTTGCATAGTGAAATTTCATTGAACATTCAACATTTTCGCTCTAGAAAGAAACACGAACTTGCTTATTAATAATGTTGGCCATAGTTGCCAGAATACGAAAAACTAATAGATAATAAATAGGAAAGGAAGAAATACAAGCCTTGATTAGAGTTATACGTCCAACATGTGATAGAATTTTGCCTTTCTAGAATCTAGCTTCTTTTGAATCTTTGATATAATTTGTTACTAGGTATTTAGTCGAGTTAGTGATGCACCATGAGGTAAACCAAAGTAAGTGAATGGCAAACTAGAATTCTTGCAAAAAATAAAAGAGTCAATTGAAGCAATAGTTTCATGATTTGAATGAATTCCCACAATAGAGCACTTATAAAAGTTAATTTGAAGCCTAGAAGCAATAGAAAATCATCTCAACATCCTAGCAAGGTTAGCAAAATCATAAGTTGAATCTCTATTGAAGATGATCATGTCAATAACAAACTATATATGAGTGGTAGTAGGACCATTCTTAGACAAGTAGAACCCAGATAAATAGCTAAGATCTTATATCTTATTAATCAAATAGGTTCAATTGCAATAATGAACAAAAATGGCAAGAGAGGACAACCCTGCTTAACTTTATTAAAAATCCCAAACTCCTTTGTTGGCATGTCATTAACCAAAATAGATGATTTAGAATTAGAATTTCTAAATCCAACTGCACCAGCAAGTACCAAAACCCATGTCTAGCATAACTTGCAGGAGACAGTTCCATTTCACTATATCTAAAGCTTTTTTAAAAGTTAATCTTAAAAAGACAAGGTGATTTAGTTTTCTTGCATAAATCAATTATTTCATTGGCCACGAGGGAGCTATCAAGTATTTATTGGCTTGTAATAAAATTTGACTGCTTAGAGCTAATAATAGAAGTCAATAACACGTTTAATATATTGGAAAGAAGTTTGGAACCAATCTTACATAGCCCATAAATCAGAGAGATTGGTCTAAAATCCTTAACTCGGCGAGCTCCAACTTTCTTAAGGACAAATGTTATAAAAGATCACTTAATGTCATCCAGAAGTTTGCTTGAGGAATAAAAAAGATTGATAAGTTGTCAAACATCCGCTTCAACAAAATTTGAAGATCTGTTGTAGAAATAGAAATTGACACCATTTGGGTCTAGTGCTTTTGAAGATTATTGGCTTAAGGGCAATTGATCTCTATTCTGATATTGATAATTAAATTAATTATTGCTAACATGTTTATTTAAGAGTTATTTTGTAGTACACAAAGTTTTAAGGCAATTGGTCAAGGTTTGCTTAGTGAAATAAATGAAGAAACAAAATGGCCTATAAAGCACTCTCGCATGTCATAAATTGCGCTAACGAAATAGAAAGTTCAATCGCGCCTAGGAAAACCACACTCACGATTTTCATATTCTTAAGACCGTTAGACAAAAACAAATCAGAAGATGCCACATGTCCCTAAGACCTCAAATAGCTATTTGAAAGTTTCAAAAATCCCGTTCACGAACTAGGAGTCACGCTTAGGAAAGCAATCCCAATTGGGAAAAGAAAGGCATGCTCTGGACATGCTTGAAGCAAGATGACCCTTGAGATCTAGTAGCAAATCCAGACTGGGAAAATATTTATCCTACTCAAGAAGAAGAAAAGCACAATCAGGAAATCAAAAAGCGCACTCGTGATTGTTGACTGGACTAGCCGTTGAAGAGCTGTTAAAGAGTGATTGGACAAAAGAACAAATCAGAGGCTACCACGTGGAAAGCACCAACGGACACTTTGAGATTTGCTATCATGAATGGAAAATCACGCTCACTATTTTATTCTGTCAGACTTTATTAATTGTTTCATCTTTATAACATTAGATAGAGTGTTGATACTTATTTGTAATAGCTAATTGGAGGTAACCAATATAAATAAACCTCTAAAAGGCCTTAGACACAAAAGCAACGATTTTAATAGTGCCAAACTATTGCAATTTTATTTTCCAACTTATTTTTTATAAGAAGGTTGAAATTTTAACCTTAAACACTTGGGAATAGGTTGTAAGAATGAGCTTAGTTAGAAAAACTCTTGTTTGAGTTATGTGTGAGCCTATTAAAAATACAAGGAATTAGATGTTGTATCAGTCATTAAAGCACAAAGGATTTGGATTCGGTGTGAGTCTTGGGAAAGCACTTAGTTATGGATGAGCTAGTAAAACTTTCTAGATGTGAATGAACTAGGAAAACTTTTTTTTTTTATCTCTTGTTGAGATAGTAGAACACCCAATTGTAGTTAGGGAGAGGACCATGATTTGTTAATACCTAAACTTCTATAAATCCTTATCTACAATCTATTCTTGCTCCTTTACTTTTTATCTTTTATTTGTATATTGCTCAAACACTCAAAGAAATCCATTAAGCTAAAAATTTCTATTTGCCACCAATTCAACCCCCCTTCTTGGTCCACCATCTTTCCAACAATTGGTATTAGAGCTTTGGTCTCTCTAGTCAAAGCTTAAGTGAGAGAGAAAAGATCAAGATGGTAGAGAGTGGTGTTAACAATCATTTCCTTATTTTTGAGGGTGCTAACTTTGCTCAATGGAAATTCCAGATGGAGCTTTTTATAGATAGTGAGTCAGTTGACTTATGGGACACTATCTACAAAGAATGGAAGCCACCAACCAAGGAGGTAAAAGGTGTAGAGGAAGAAATTTCTTGAGATGATTGGTCTGATGCTCAAAGAAAGGCTAATGAAAGAAACAAAAGAGCAATAGCAATTCTCCTTGCCACTATTCCTCAAGAAGATGGTCTCAAAGTGATGCATGTTGAAGTGCCTATGGCATTTGGAGAATATTAGAGAAATTCTGTGAAGGAACCATGCAAGTCAAGTCCAAGAGGGTCTAACTGCTCATGTCTGAGTATGAACTCTTCAAGATAATGTCATTTGAGTGCATAACTGATATGATCAACCGGCTTTTTGCTATTATCAACAACTTAAAGAAAAGTCGGAAAGCACCTTGAGCTTGAAGACATCAACAACAAAATTTTAAGAAGTATTCCCACCAAGGAGTACGAGTCAAGAGTTACTACCATTAAGGAAGCCAATGAAGATTTAAGCACAATATCCACCGATGTGGTTATTGGCAAGCTTTTCACACATAAGATGATTTTGGCAAAAGACAAGGAGTTAGAGCTTCAAACGGAGAAGGCTATTGTTTTCAAAGCTTCAACTTCAAAATATTATGAAGATGAAAGCTCTAACTAAGAGGAAAGGAGTGAAGAAGATAGTGATGAAAAAATTGCTAACCTAATAAGAAGACTAAAGCTTAAAGAGAAGAAAAGGTATGGCAACAACTTCAATCAATCCTCCAAGCATTCAAGACATAATAGGAGCTCTACATGAAGCTAAGAAGGCATGAGCACTCAAGTGAAGAAACATCCTTAAGTGAATGAGAACTTGTCGCCTTTTACTTCATAGCTCTGCAAGTGGACCCTAATGAGGTATGCTCCATATCTCAACCTCACAACAATTGGCTTGACATGTTTGATGATGATGATGATGATAGTTTAATTGAGTTCATGAACCTTGAAATTGAGAAATTTAAAAATAAAAGTGCTTTTCATAAAAAAAAGCATTAAAAGTTGAAAAATGATTTTGATGAACTACAAAAGATTTTTGTGGAGCTTAAAGCACTCAATGAATCTCTTTGGAAATCATTGGATGATCTTTCATCAAAACCTTTGACCTTTTCCTTGCTTAAAGAAAATAATATTTTGAAAAATGAGGTTGAAGAGCTTATAAACTCAATTTCAAAATTTTACAAAGGGAAGGAAATTTTGGATAAACTTTTGGTATCTCAAAAACCTCATTTTGTGAGACATGGTATAGGTTTTAATAATACCTAGCTCAATATTTGTTAAAACTAGCACACCATAAACCTCATCTATTGAGGTAATTGGCTCTAAGGTTAAAAGCAAGACAAACATTAAAGCCATCACTCAAAAGAAGAGTAGTAAGAGCTCATATGGTCTAAAAGGGAAACTTCACAAGACTAACCATGCCTTCTTATATAAAAGGCATGAACCTAAGATTTCACACACCACACAACATTGTTCTTGTTCACATGCTCATCCTTTTTCATGTTTTGAAATTTAAACCCCATGCAAAATGGCAATATAATCTTAAGTTGAAACAATGCCATTATTGCATGAGGTTTGGGCACATTAATAAACATTACTTTGTTAGGAAAGCTCATTGGGAACCTTCCAAGACTAACCCCTATGGACCTAAAGTTAAATGGGTATAAAAAAATTGTTTGATTTTTTATAGGTTGCTCATTAGTGGTTAAGGGCACATGCTTAACATAATGTCTTTTCTCAAAATGATCAATCCTGTGGAACTTAAATTTGGCATAAAGCGAGGAGAAACAAATCAAAGAAATGATCACATGAGAAGGATTCATTCTATATGAAGAAGTGCCTCAAAGTTATGGAATTAATCTTCAAATAAATAAGTTTTCTTAAAACTTTAGCCTTTATGCTTTAACATGCATGCCTATTTTGCTCCTTGAGATTTGGTTTATGTGTTTGATGTGTTATATTATTTTTGTAATTATTTTGTGATACAAGATCCCATTTGATGCATAACATCTCATAGCATTCATTCACATGTTGATTTGAAAACTTTTTTTCAAAATGCATGTAATTCGCAATTACGAAAGTGGCCTTGCATTCTCGAATTTTTTGAAGTCTTGACAAAATCCTATTTTGACCTATTTCGCGATAGCAATTTACTTGTCTTGATCACGCTTTTTAAATTTTTTCTAACCATTGCATTTTTTTTGGTTTTACGATAGCGATTTACCTTTCACCCTTGCGATTTTTCAAATTTTATAGCTGTTGGACAGTTAAGAAAAATCGTGATCGTGAAATGCACAATTTCACAAAAATTTTTGACATTTTTTCTGCATTTATTTCGGCATCCAAATGTTTTGTTATCGTTTTAGACACCTTTTCATGCCTATATAAGATTTTTCTAGTTCTTTTTCATGCACTTGCACATTATTTCCATACATACTCTCTCTCTCTCTCTAAACCATATTTGCTCTCAAGTTTTGGTCATCCTTTTCTCTCTTCAAATGGTAACTCATGCTTTCTCTTCTCAACAATCTAGTGATGCCCCTCAACCTCCAAATATGGAGCAGATTGTTGCCACTTTTTCACAAGAGGAAAGGACAAGGTATGAAATCTTGAAAGAGAAAGAGATTTTACCCAATAAGCTACCTCTTCTCTCTACCTTGAGGAAATTGGGTATAATGGATGAATTTGAGGATACCATAGATAAGGTTTGTTTGAGGGATTTTGTATGGCCTAGAATACATGGTTATGATGACCTAACCTTGGAGTTCTTATCCACACTTTCCATTAACAAGAATGCTAGTGAAGAGCCCGCATATTATTGTATCAAATTTAGCCTTTTTGGACAAAGGCTACAATTGACAAAAAGGGATTTTGCAAGGATCTTTAACTTCAAGACACATGGTCTTCTAAATTCTCAAGGTATGGCTCAAACATACAAGGAATTTTGGCTTGAAATTTCCATAGAAGTCAATCTTGATAAATCCTCAAATGCCAAACATATTAAGAGCCTTCTCCATTGGTACTATCATAGAATGGTCACCTACACCATTTATGCAAAGGGAGTGGGCAATGAAAAGGTGAGCAAAAAGGATTTGCTCTATGGATATCCCTTATCTCCTTAATGCAAAGGCCATAAGAAAAGTGGGAGAAGATGAGTATGTTTATGCCTTAGGAAAGTATGGAGTTTAAGCATCATCTTTATCTTAAAGGAGAAAGAGAGCAAGACTTGTGCTTGAAGACCAACCACCACAAGAGGCATATATGGCTAGCCCTTCATAAGCCCTACCTCCTCCATCTCAACCACTTCCTATGGAAAGGAAACTTATGAGAATGATGAGGCATCTTCACATGGATATGAAAGCCTTGCAAGCACGCTTGGGCATGGATGTGTGCAATGAGAAATTTGCAAGTGAAGAAAGTGAAGAGGAAGATGAAGGTGAGGATGATGATGATGATGATGACCTTTCTCCATCTTTTTAGGTCATCATTTTTAAGCATTTTTTTAAATATTATTATTTACCACATCTTGCATTTCACAAATCTTTTATGTTTTGGCATGTTTATATTCTAATGTGGCAGTGTTCTTTAGTGTATTTATTGCTTAAACTTTATAATATTCAAGTTTTTGGTATCATGGTTGTGCAAAGTATTAATATTTTCTTTCCTTTTCTCTCCTTTTGACAAGTATTAATATTTTCTTTCCTTTTCTCTCCTTTTGACAGGTATTAATATTTTCTTTCCTTTTCTCTCCTTTTGACCATAAGCACTTAATCATATACCTTTATTACATTTATCCTTTTTGATTTTGACAAATGGGAGAGAAATAAAAAAAAATGTAAGCAATATGGTCTAAAATAAAAATTCATTCAAATTTAAAATTCAAATTAAAACAATTGACTTTTTTGAATTTTGTTTAACCATATAACTAACCATGTTAACACAAACTGATTACCTTGAAACTCGGTATAGATGTTTATATGTATGCTAATTTTAGTTTTGCATTCAATTTTGCTATTTTCCTTAATTTTATTGTCAAAATCAAAAAGGGAAAAATTATTGGCCTAAGGGTAATTGATCTCTATTTTGATCTTGACAATTAAATTAATTGTTACTAACATGTTTATTTAAGTATTATTTTGTAGTACACAAAGTTTCAAGGCAATTGGCCAAGGTTTGCTTAGTGAAACAAATGAAGAAACAAAACGGCCTGTAAAGTGCACTCGCATGTCATAAATCATGCTAGCGAAACAGAAAGTGCAATTGCATATGGGAAACCCATACTTGTGATTTTCATATTCTTAAGACTGTTGGATAAAAACAAATTAGAAGATGCCACGTGTCCCTAAGACCTTCAATGGCTATTTGAAAGTTTCAAATATCCTACTCATAAACTAAGAGTCACACTCGGGAAAGCAATCTCGATCAAGAAAAGAAAGGCATGCTCGGGTTAGGATTGAATTAAGATGACCCTTGAGATCCAATAGCAAATCCATACCGGTAAAATATTTATCTCGCTCAAGAAGAAGAAAAGTGCGATCAGGAAATAAAAAAGCACGCTTGCAATTGTTGATTGGACTAGCCGTTGGACAAAAAGAACAAATCAGAGGCTGTAACGTGGAAAGCTCCAATGGACAATCACAATCACGAATGGGAAATTGTGCTCGCAATTTTACTCTATCAGTCTTTATTAATTGTTTCATCTTTAAAACATTAGATAAAGTGTTGACACTTATTTGTAACGGCTAATTGGAGGGTAAACAATATAAATGGACATCCAAAAGGCCTTAAACATAAGAGTAACAATTTTAAGAGTGCCAAACTATTGTAATTTTATTTCCCAAGTTATTTTTTGTAAGAAAATTGAAGTGTTAACCTTAAACACTTAGGAATAAGTTATAAGAGTGAACCTAGTTAGAAAAACTCTTGTTTGAGTTATGTGTGAGCCTATTAAAAACATAAGGAATTAGTTGTTGTGTGATCCATTAAAACACAATGGATTTGGGTTCGGTGAGAATCTTAGGAAAATATTTAGTTATGGGTGAGCTAGGAAAACTCTTTAGTTATGAGAGAACTAGGAAAACTCTCTTTGTATCTCTTGTAGAGATAATAGAACTCCCAATTGCGATTGGGGAGATAGCTATGATTTATTAACACCTGAACCTCTGTAAATCCTTGTCTATAATCTTCTCTTGCTCATTTACTTTTTTTCTTTTATTTGCAAATTGCTCAAACACTCAAAGAAATCCATTAAGCCAAAAATTTCTATTTGCCAATAATTCAATGCCCCCTTCTTGGTGCACCATCTTTCTGACAAAGATCTATAAGACTAAACTTCTCTTCTAACCTCTTTTACACTAAAATGAGCCTCAAGATGTTGAGCTTTAGAAATAGACAAACGTCTCATATTGAGGCCGTTGATGGTGGCTAAAGCACATGGTTCCTTATTGAATCTATATGAGAAATGATCATAAAAAGCAGCTGAGATAGTGTTTTCATCTCAATATACCTACACCTCATATGAAATACACGGAATAGAGTTCATGTTGAGCCTAACAGATGCTTGTATATGAAGAATTTTGTGTTTTGATCTCCTAACTTACACTAAGAAAAACGTGACTTTTGTCTCCAAAGACTTTCAAGCCACTTTAAAAGTAAGGCATGCTCAAATTTTAAACATAGCAATCAACTTGCTTTAGAGCCTATAAGAGAACACCTTTTTTTATAGCAATTCTAGAGAATGAAATTGCTTTTCCAAAGAGTGTAGATTATTATTCAGATTGCTATAGACATTTTTGTTCCATTGTGATAAAAAAAAAAGCTTTAGATTCCATAATTTTGAGGATAAAGGCAAGAAAGCCAGTATTGATCTCTTGAATTCACAAACTAGAATAAAGAACCTGATGAGGACCACAAACAATTTAGAGTACGAAAAGGCTTAAGTTCCATATTAAGTGTGATATTGCTAAGCCATAGAGCATTAAGATCCGAAGGTCCTTTCGACAAAGCCAAAAGTTTTGTGGTTAGAAATAAATTAATCCAAACATGATTCATAAGAGCCTTGTAATGCACCTTCTTATCATTCTTATAGGCAACATATGAGAGGAATGGTTTATATGCAATTTACTCCTCTGTTATTATTTGACACTCAAGATCATCATTCCTACATGGAGGTGGTCACCAGAAAATCCAATAGCATGTCTTCCAATGTCATCAATGGTCGTTATTTAGGAGCTGCAACATCCAAGGCATGATTGGATTGCTTACCCATTGGAACATTGTAAGACGCAAAAGATGTTTTCTCTATTCAGCATTCAATTGCTACTGCTAGTCATAACAATATTAAGGATATACCAATAGGGCTCTTTGGTGCTCCTCACTTTCGAAAGCAAAGATAAACTTTTAGCATATTTTGATAATAAAGAAGCCCTCATAGGCTGTTTGTTCATAGATGTTAGAATTTATGAACCTACAATGGTTCCAATGAGGTGTTTTTTTCTAGTTAGGATGTCATGGTATATTAGTTCATTTATGGTCATTAGAATTCTTTTGGTAGTTTGCTAAAATGTTTGGTGATTTTACAGTTATGGATCTTGACACTCTTAATACAGTTCATTATGATACTACCCCCATCTTGATAAGCTCTACTTTAGCCAGTATCAGCAGTAAATCATTGGTTATTGCCTATGAGGAGTTTAAGTTCAGCTTTATGGTGCAAGAGGATTATGCTTGTGCATTCTTTTTCAATCTTTCTGCCAAAGATAAATTATGTGATTCTTCATCATCTAGTGATTTCAATCTTCAAATAATGGTGTTTTTGGACATAATTCCGATGATTGTTATGAAGTCAATGTGGGCAAAAATAATTCAAATTTGAATACTATAATGAGGATGGAGTGCACACCCCTATTGCCGTTATCCCCTAATTTGGTGGTGCGTGATTCAAGTGTTTTGGTTAATAATATCTCTTCTTCCCTACAAAAATGATGGAATCTCAATCTAATGATTTCAAAAAGGATAATGATATCAACATCCATGTAGACTTGCCATGCAACATATACAATACCTCTCCTTAAGGTGGGTTAGAATCACCAATTTCAGCAATATTAAAGTCTCCACTTATCGCAGATTCAAACATAAACTTTCATGTAGATGGGCCATAAAATAATTCCTCAAACACTAAAAGTGCAAAGACTAAATAAAAAAGTAATGCTAGAACCTTTAAAACATTTCAGGAACTCTAGTTGCTGGGCACAAAAAAAGAATACCACGAAAGGGTAAGGCCTATTTTAAAAATTCTTCTACTTCATTTTGGTAGGCCACTGACATTGAAATAACTCGAAACAACTGGAAACACCTTCCTAAGTCTTCTTCTATCTACTTATCTAAAGCATCTCAATCACTACAAGTAGGCAAGAGAGCCATCTCTAGTATTATCGAACACGATTATCTTCGATGGAAGGAAGCCAATCAGTAAACTTGCCTTACACTGTCTTATGGTTAACATTCTGACTTGAAATTCTAGAGGTTTTAGAGGTCCTTGTAAATTCAAACACATTTGTAAGTTCCTTTATCAAAAGCAATCAAATTTTGTTCTCAATCTGGAAACGAAGTGCAATGATATGACTTTCCAAACTATTTGAAATTTATGGAGTATGTTGAATGTTGATTGGGTTTCACAGCTACTTCAAATAATAATTCAGGAGGTATTCTTATCTCTTAGAATAAATGTGTTTTCACTTGCACTCATAATGAGATTCACAAACATCGGGCTGCTGCATCTAGAACTTATATTACTTAGAACTTCCATGGTTATATTATTGCTACATATGTCCATTTGCTTGCTTTACTTCTCAACAAGCTGATCCTTGGCAAGAGATTAATATTTTCACTAGTTTTTTTTAGATATACCTTTCCTTTTAATAGGAGATTTCAATCAAATTTGCTTGACAACTGAGCATATTCCTTTGTCCAACATTTCATTGGGAGTTCAAAATTTTAATGATTTCATTTCACGATGCTCTTTAATTGACATCAATTTGCAACTATCAAAGTTTACTTAGAGGAACAAATTGGCCATAAAGCAGAATTGATAAAGCACCAATTAACTCTATTTTGCTTAGTGTGGTTCCAAATTCTTATCTCATAGCACTTCTAAGAGGCCCCTTTGATCATAGCATCTTATGGTTTAGCAATATCATAATCAACAATGGGTCAAAGCCATTTAGAACATTGAATTGCTAGTGAGATTCACCTAGATTTTCTTCCTTGGTGCAAGAAATCTAGTTATCAATACCATCCTATATTCCTTTTCACTCTAAATTGTGTAAATTGAAGAATTTCTTAAGCACATGGAACAAAGAAGACTTAAGTTTAAAGCTCAGCTTGCTGGAAGAAAGATTTTTACTATCTTGACTCTCTTGTTGACTCTTCACCTCTCACTCACTCAAAGTCAAAATAGTTATCCAATCTACAATCTAAGCATAATCTTATTTCAAAATAGCTAGAGTCACTTTAGAGACAAAAACCTTAGGTTTCTTATTGCAAATTAGGAGATAGGATCACAAAATTCTTTCATGTTTGTGCTTCAACAGATTATGTTGTAATTCAATACACAAAATTATTTATGTTGTAAGGGTTCTTCAAGATCAAGGCTCTATGTCAGCAACTTTTCATGCTCATTTTTCTAATAGACTTAATAGAAAACCTGTAGTATCGGCTACTATTAATATTTGAGGCTTGCATTGTGTTTCCACCTCTCAAGCTCTGGAATTAGAAAAGCAATTTTCTATTGAAGAAATGAAAAAAGCAATATGGTCTTGTGGTTCTTCTATAGCACCTAGGGCAGATGGAGTTAACTTTTATTCTATAAGAAGTCATGGAACTTTATCAAAGAAGACATTTGGGCTCTTGTCAATAATTTTTATGCTTTAAGTAAATTGCCCGATGATATTAAACGTTCCTTTGTCACTTTAGTACCTAAAAAAATTGGTGCATGTAAGGTTGAGGACTTCAGGCTAATTTCTCTTATCTATGGGCTCTATAAAATAATTGTTAAGCTCCTTGCTAATCGTTTAAAGTTTATAATTAATACTGTTATTGTTCCAATCAATCGGCTTTTGTTATAGGATGCCAAATTTTAGATAGCTTTCTAGTTGCTAATGAGATCATTCATTCTTGCAAAAGAACAAACACAAGTCATGCACTCTTTAAAATAGATTTTGAGAAAGCTTTTACCATCATCAAATATGACTACCTTTTATGGGTTATAACTAATATGGGTTTTGGTATCTGCTGGTGTATTTGGGTTCTAGAGTGCTTTGCTAACTCAAAATCTTCGATCTTGGTGAATGGCATGCCTTTTATGGAGTTTTGGATTTTTAATGGAGTTAAGCAGGGATATCCTTTTTATCCCTTTCTGTTTATTATTGCAGTTCAGCCTTTTTTATGTCTGATTTGGTAAATGCTTCATATGGGCCTTTTAGCAGGATATCAGCTGCCAAAACAAGGTCTTGTTATTACTCATATGTAATTTGCTAATGACATACTTATTTTCACCAAACGTTTTATTGATGAATTTACAAATCTGGCACGTATGCTGTGTTGTTTCTTGCTTGCTTCTAGTCTCCATATTAACTTCTTCAAAAGCTCAATTGTAGGCATTAAGTCTAATAAGGATAATATTACTGCTATTGCATCTACAATTTTTTTGGCTAAGTGCATCCCTAGTCCCTTGAATTTGTTAATTTTTCTTAGTTAGCCCTTTTGATTGGTTTTTGGCACTAGTTGCCCTTTGTGAAATTTCAAAAAACGTAACAATTCCATACCCCTTGATGTAGTGACCAGAATCATATTAAAAACATAAAATCATATTCCGGTTGCCACGTCAACATGGTGGGGCAAATTGTTATGTTTTTAAAATTTTACAAGAGGCAAATTGAACCAAAAATTGATTTTGGGAGGGCAACCAGTGCAAAAAACTGATCAAGGGCTAACTAAGAAAAATTGAGAAATTTAAGGGGCTAAGGATGGGTTATGCTAATTTTTTGCAAGGTTTTTGCACTACCTTTCATGTATTTGGGCTTGTCTCTCAATGCTTCGCCTAATTGTATCTCCACTTGGCATCCTATCATTGCTAAGATCCAACTAACTTTTTGGAAAGGGAAAATTCTTTCGCAAGCGAGCAGACTGTCACTCATTAAGGATGGTATTACTTCTCTTCCTCTTTACTATTTATCCATTTTCAAGATGCCTAATTCAGTTGCTAATATTATTAATAGACACATTTGTGCATTTTTTTCTAGAGTGGAGGAGATTTGTTGTCCAAATAGCATCAAATTAATTTATATTACCTTGTCAAACCAAAGGCATATGGAGGTTTGGGTATATGTGACATTTCACTCTTTAAATAGTTATGGAAATTGGGAATTGAATCTGACAAGCTTTGGGTGGCTACTATTCGCCACAAATATGCTACTTAGAGGGTGGACTATGTTACTAATATTAGTTACTAATATGCACTTTAGAAAGGTATTGTCTCAACTTATACTTTTAACAACGTTGTTGCTAAATTCATTCTAAAGAACATTACTTTCAAAATAGGCAATGGTAGCAATATTTTATTTTGGACAGATACATGGCACATTGATATTTCATTAGCAAATGCTTTCTTGGAGTTATATATCCTCACATGCAACTGTTATGTATTTGTTAATGATATGAGATATTGGTATAAAGGATCTTGGTAGTGGAACCTCACAAGGACTCGAGCTCTTAATGAAGTTGAATCTTGTAAAGCTAATGTTCTAATAGAATCCCTTTTGGGAGTTGCAATCTCACAAGCAGTTTGTGATATAATGGTATGGAAATTGGGCATTCAATTGCTTACATCGTTCACTCTTTATATCTAGCTTTTCATATATGCAAATTCAATGCATTTGTAAATAATCCTAGCACATGGTTGAATCTCCTTGCAGTGAAAATTGAACTTTTTGGTGGTTTGCTTTTCATGTTAAGTTAGCAACTAAGGATTTCTTATTTGGTTATGGCTTGTGCCTTATATTAGTGAATGTTTGCTCATATTGTGGTAAGTTTGGAGAAACAAGTGAGCATACTCTTTTACTTTGCCATAGCGCTTAGAAGGTCTGGTATTTTTTTTTTATGAACTCGTGTGGGGTGTTTGACTTGTTATTCCCAACCCCTTACTTGATTTTATCAATTATTGGATAGTTTTGTTTATGATAAATTCCAAAAGGCTTTTTGGTAGACACTATTTTACTCTATCGTGTGGACTTTGTGGCTTTGCAGAAATGAACTCTCTTTCAAAGGAAAGCGAATTGATTTTCATAACATCAATCACCTAATCTTCTTTCATGTTTGGCTTGGGTTTAGTTCCAATCATCCTCACTTCCCTTACAATGTGAAGTCTCTTATCATGTCTCACGTTGCAATTTTTTCTAAGAGCAATCGTAAACGACATAGTTTTTTTTTTGTAAGCATTTTCTCTTTTATTGATAATGAGGGGAAAACTACCTTGATCAAAGATGAAGGTGATAAAAAAACCCCTCTCTAGAATTAAGCAATCAGTATGAGCAAGAAAAGAGATCCTTGCTTTTAGCCAAAGAAGAACAGAATAGAGGAATAACAAAGACCAAAAACAAAATGATGAAACTAAAAACAACAAACAGAAGCTTGAAGGATGAACACCTCGAAAGCAAAAATCCAACATGACTAGGAAAGGAAAAGAATGCAGCACGCCTATAAAACTATAGCATGATCGTGCACAATTACACCAAAAACGTATATGTGCTTGCGACAAAACACTACAACCTCCTATCATTAAGAGTTTTTATGAGCCAAACCTAATCTCTTCCTATTCCTCTAATATTGAAAATGTGCTAGATAAAAACAAAAGAATTTATATCATAAGGAAATTCCAGGTTATTTGCTTTGATCCAAAGCCATAGCTGAAACAGAATTGCATGAATAGTATATTGAAAGTTCGACCTTTCATCCTTAAACAAAAGCTTGTTACAACAAAGCCATAGTTCTTAAGAGATTGAATAAAACAGAGCATGCTATACTTTCTTATGGAACTTGCCAAGTAAGAGGTTGTCCCAAAGAAGATAAAAGCTAACCAGTCTCCTTGGAATTGCTAGCATCACCCCCACCATTTCATGAAGCAACACCAGATCTACTAAGAGAAATGATAGTGGAGTAGAGAATGAGTAGATGTTTCTCCAAAAATACCATAAAAAGGACGACATTACTTATAGATATGGATATATAGAATATAAAGATAATGAACCTCTTACATGCCAACTGTCATGCCAAAATAAAATACTTGATCCATCACCTATTCAAAAAGAAATATTGCTGCTGATGAGTCAACTTATGTTATACTTTTATCTTTTGTTTTGGATAGTTAACTATAGAACTTTAGTGTGAATTTAGGTTACTTAGTGTGCAATTTGATTGTGTATAGGTCATTGGTAAAGAATGGATAAATTGTAGAGATTTTATAACTTAGAGGGACTTGAATGGGAATTTACCAAAAGTATACTTAAGTTGGACAACACATCTGCATGATCTTTGTGCCTTATCCAATTGTGCACCTTATAGATGATTGCGCACCTGCGATGATTTACAAGCAACCATCTACACACATGTGTTCGTTTTGCATACCTGTGTTGATGAAATGTGGCCTTCCAAGTGAAGATGTTGTTCACAACTCATGTCCCTCATCGCATGCATGTTATTTTTGCTGCTTATTTAATTGCATGCTGCGAATCATTGTACATGCACATGATCTTTGCCCAGTCAAAGTCCAATTACGATCATGACTCTTATTTTATTGTTGAGAACTTGATTATTTTACGCTTTGATTGGTGAAGAATATTTTGGAAATAATTTTAATTGGAGACAGAATTGTAATTTGTGAAGTTAGACTCTAATTAGGATTTTTTTTATTAATTTTTAGGCAGACTTTTAGTTTAGGTTCTATCATCTTCTTTATTCAGTTTTTCTCGGGACAATGTTGACTGTTCTTCATTCCTTTTGAGGGATTTTTACTGTTCTTTAACTTAGAAGACTGAAATTAATTCTTAGAGACTTGTGGAGGTTCAACTGGAGATTAGACGACATGTATCAATCTTTGGTTAAGGATTCAATTTTTCCAAGAAGCTTTTCTATTCTTTCTTCATCTTGTTAATTGTAATGATTAGTTTAGTATTTATTATAGTCATGATCATTGATACAATAATGCTAGACTAAATCATTCTGGTTGCTTAGTTAGCTTAACCCAGTTTTGTATTGAACATCATATCTTAGATGGAATGAATTCATGATTTTCTTCAGTTTTAATTGTTCTTCATTAACTTCTATATTGATGATTGCTTGATCAACAATTGTTAAATTAGGAATAAGAATATTAGAGTTTAATTATTAGGCGAACCATATGTAATTAACCTAAAAATTGAATTGAACTTCAATTAATTCATGACAGTGATTAATTGGTGATTAAAGCAGGAGCTAAAATTTTGGATTTATTGGGGCTTTAATTTATTGAGAAAAATATAAAATTGGGGAATGCGAAGCTAAGTACCTGCCTAATCTCATTGATTTAACTCTATTGTTTAATTGCTTTTAATTTAATTTTCAACTTTAGTTTAATTAACCAAATCATCTCAAAATCGTGGTTAGAATGTTTAGGAATTTATTTTGTTGTGTTTATTGGTAATTTTAATTAATTTGGAATTTAAGTTGAACAGTTTCTTAAGAGATCGGCCTTGGGAGTGACTTGCTGGTATTGCAACCAGTTCGTACACTTGCGATTAGGCAGATGGCTAAGGCAGTTCAAGAGAATAAAAGAGGGAAATTGCCGAGTCAAATTGAATAAGCAAAAGTAATAATTATGCTTTATGAAGTTAATAATTCAGGTGATGAAATTAATTTGGTATTTGACTTGGTCAATTTTCCCACTATAGATGTGCCTAAGAATGTGGAGCAAGAGTTGGAATTATTAAAGGAGGAAGACAAAGAAGCTAATGGCAGGACTAAGGAAGATGAAAAAGTAGAATTTTTTAGGCCCGAATTGAATAAGGCATTGGAGTCGTATAGGCCACTATCCCCTTTCCCAAATCAACTTAGGGAGCATAAAAAGAATAAGTCATTCTCAAACATTTTTTCTATGCTATGTAAAATTGATATTAACTTATCTGTGCTTGATGTTATGAGGGAAATACCTTCTTATGCAAAGTTTTTTCAATGAATTATTGTCAACTAAGAAGAGGATGGTGACAAGGAGAAGATTTTGGTACCTTAGTCTGCTTGCAAAATTCTTGGACAAAGATTACCTGAAAAGATGCCAAACCCCAAGAGTTTCATGGAGGATATCATTATAGGCAAAAAGAAAGCAAAGGCGATGGTAGATTTAAGGGCCAATATTAATATAATGCCCTATTCAGTTTATACACAACTTGAGAAAGGAAAATTACAACCTACTAATGCACACCTATAGCTAGCAGATGAGACAATTAGGTGTCTGAGAGGTATAATTAAAGATTTACTAGTAAAGATTGGTAAGTTGATTATGCCATTAGATTTTGTTATAGTCAACATGCCTAATGACCCACAAGTAATCCTTCTTGGCTGATCTTTTATGGTCATGACTGAAACTATCATTGATGCTAAAAGAGGAAAATTAAGCATGAAAGTTTTGTGAGTGACCATTGAACTTAATATGTTTGAATTTCGATCATATTTTTCTCCTCCTATTACAAATAATTTTTCATTTGTTAATTATGAAACTACTGATGGTAGATTGCAAAAGTTGAGGAAGAAGTTGGGTATTTCAGCTTACGTTACAGAGAACGATGACAAGGGGTGGATTCATGCCCTTCTAAAAGACCAAAATTAACATTCTTGCCTAGACTTTAAATGTGGTTCTTTGTGGGAGGCAACTTACGTTTAATTTTTGCATAATTTAGTTTTAAGTTCAATTTCTTTCATTTTAATTTTTAGTTTTAGTTTTGTTTCTTTTGTTTTGTTTTTAATTTTTAGTTTTAGTTTTGTTTCTTTTTTTTTGTTAGGGTAATATTTGGAGTCTAATTTATCTTTATATATAGGAAATTAGGGATGAAATTGGAGAATAATTACAGATAAAAAAGACACGGGCATGTCATTTTGACGCGATCATGTCCATTTAAGCGCAGCCATTGGAGATAAATGTCACTTGCATGACATTAAAAAAAATAAAAGATAATAAAAAAATGGTGTCACGCCTGCTAGCCAACCATGCCCAATTGATGTCCTGTCATACCTTGCCAAGTGCTATCATGCCATATGCCATAATGCCTTATTAGCTACGGGCCCCCCTGCCTCCTCATGCCATCACTCTTGTGTGATATTGTTCTCACGCACGTAATAAGTTTAGCTAGGTAAGAACACATGCGTGTTCCCATGTACACGCACCTGATATTCAATTGCTGACTATCCAAGTAAGTTTTATTTATTTTGGTTCTCTCTCCCCCACATTCCTCACTTTCTTTTTCTTCTCTTCCTAAAATTTTCTCTAAATTCTTCAAGAACCCAAATCGTAACTCCCTAAAATCCCCAAATTTCACAATAAAATCTCAAATTTTAGTTTAGATTTCACAAACCCAAGATATTCCATCTTTCTCTCATGTTTTTTTGGGGTAAGAAAGTAGCCACTACAAGCTCATGAAATTGAAGACCCCATTCATGGGGAAGGAGGAAAAGGTGAAGAACAAGCACTCATCGACATTTTCAATAGGTATGACACCCCTTTCCCTATTTTCTTTGAAGAAGAAGGTGAAAGGTATAAAAATCTTTGTTAAAGATCCTTAACTACATATAGATTTTTGGATTTTAATGCTTTGGAACAATTAGGTAGTTTGGATTTATTTAAGGATTATGTTAGAAGGTTAGGTTGACATAAATTTATTATTTTAATGATCCTAGCTATTAAGAATTAAATGTGGAATTTTGCACAACTTTAACCATCGAGGATGATTGTACTAAGTTGAGATTTCGCTTGTACTCCTCAATGTCATAAGAGAACACAAATAAAAATAAAAGAAAGGAAACAAAATACTCCCCTAGGGTCAAAGAAGGTCACTAGCTAGGAGGAAAGTGGGCAAAATATTCTTGTATCACATGCATATGCTTCGCCTGCCCTAGTATAACGGCTGCCATCTACTCCTCTAATCTCCTCAATCTCTAATTAATTTACTAAAATTCGGTAGGAGGAGTTGCATTCTCACCCTATGACTAGTTATCCTATACTAGCTCTTTGGGTTGGGGTTCCTCAATCTGATTCGACTACCTAGCCTATCTAAATATCACACTTTCCTTGACAACTAGGCCAGCACGCTATAAAGTAACATTATTGAAATCCCCCATACTATGTAGGGGCGACATAATAGAAACAAAAACATTAAAGGAACAAATTTTCTTAGCAAATCTTGTAATAAAAGTAGGAGTGCACACATTATGGCGTCGAAGGGTGTTTCGCATAAGTCGAAAAATAAAAGTAGGAGTGCTCACTCTTGTCCTAGTATGCATATACCACAATACAAATAATTCAACACAAGACACTTTATTACCCTCTGCTTTCCCAAACACGACATGACTCATAAATTTATGCAAAAGACCTATGCACGGATCAATAATATGCATGGAAGATGTATTTTGTAGGTCAAAATGATGTTATCCTGTCAAAATGTGCCAAATTTCATTGTTATTAAAATCAACAGACACTTTTTTATGCCCTTCTATAAAAAAATTCAAACAATCTTCCCATCCTTCTTAAAGAAAATACACAATATCTCTTTGTTTTTCAACTGTATCTGTCTTGTTCATTTTCTTTTTCAATAAACAACTTCAATAGATAGCCTAAGCCTCATTCCCGAACTAGTCAGTTATGGGATGTGAAGTAGGTGCACTCAGTTTAGAGCTAGTCATCCTACTCACTCTGTATATGTGCTCATCCAAGCTTTTCAAGTCAAGGGCACTCATATCCAAGCTTAGCTAAGCTAACTGAGTATAATAATAAATATGAGTACTAGGAACATGAGCACCCAGTCTCAGGCTAGTCACCTTGATCCTCACTCATATATCAATATGCATCGCTTATCCCCTTTATGGTGAACCATCTACCCTAAAGTAGTCCTTAGGTGCAGAAATGTACATTTATATCAAAGTATCCTCTTATTTAAATCTCATTCTTTCATGTTACCATCATATTACATATAATATATGCATTTCACATATGATAATTGGACTTCCAGACATGTCCTTATTTGATATGACAACATTTCCTAGCATTAAGGCATGTTCTGCATGTTTTTTACCTATCAAAACATCATTTGAACAAAGAAAACTTTTACTATGAATAGTGTCTTCACGGCCATGAACAATTATGTTGGGCATGACACCTAGCCATGAAAGACACTAGATCAATGTTTCATGCTCATTACAGTTTTTCAACTTGGTTGTGACGCAGGTTGTGAAAGGGCTTAACTTGTTCCTATGGTCAAATTCTACCAAAATTCCACTTATAAACACTTCCTAAACACATAGAAATCATTCATGGTTATTTAACACAATCACATTCAAGTTAACACAGCTCAAATCATCACATATTTTAGGTTCACAACCAAGCTCAACAACTCAAGCTTTACATATAATGCACACTTTAAGTCACATATGCTATTTCCATGCTTATTTGACAATTTATACCTATTTCAATACTCATTTTAACTTCTCTAACATTTAACATGCTATTTCATGCTTTCAAATTTAATAATATTACATTATTTTTCCAACAAGCATGCTCAATCACTATTTAAGCACATAATTCATCATATGCAAGTATGTATCACATTTAAGAGGCAAATAACAATGTAAATATATACAAACCTCTATTATGAGCTTGACCAAAACCAACTAAAGAGCTACCTACTCTCCTTAACAATCTCCTCCATCTTCTCCTTTTTTTCCTATCACAATTATAACTATATATCAAATTCTACCTTTATGGAAACATAACAAAAAATTGTAAAACTAACTCATGCTACCCAATATATGGTTATTATGCATGTTTTTAACTTAATCTCATGGTATCATGCTCTCAATAACTTCAAAGAACACAAATATACACAAATTCCCAACACCTTTTATCTTCCATAACTCCTTCTCTATGGCTCTTAATCTCCCAAACCTTACAATCTCTTCATATAACTTCATAAACATGACAAAGAGATAGAGTTCTTGTATTTTCTTAGATGGTGCTTGGGGTTTGAGGGTTGGAAAGGTGGTGAAAAATGAAGATAAGAATGTGGAAAAAGCTTTTCTACTATACTTTCATTATCGTGAACATCTCCCTTTACGGTCATGAAGGTCTACTATAGCAACCACCTTAGAAAAGTCAAAATTTTATCCAAGACTCAACTATCATGGTTGTGAACCCTTTTTGTCATAGGCTTGACACATGTATTTTTCATATTTCTTCGTTTATTTCATCAATATCTCCAAACTGAAGCCAAAATTGACCGATATACCTCACTTATAGCCTCATATATCTCTAATTTACCTCTCATACATTCTCAAAACTAATTCATCTATACATACATATCATTTACCGAAATACCCTCCATATGTCATTTACTCATACATTATAACTAAACCCTAATTATTGGGTATTACATGCAAAGTAGGAAAATTCGAATAAGGAGCATAAACTGCGAGGACACAACAATCCAAATTTTTAGCAAGATATTTACTCGTAACAACCAACCAATAAGTATAAATCTCAGAGGAAGTGCAAGAAAAACTCATTTTATCCAAGGAGAGAAAAATACCCCCAAAGTTAATGCTTGTAGAAGGAAAGAATGCCCATTTAACATCCAACATACTCTATATAGATCGAACTTTGGGGAAGGATACTGAAGCAGCTTTTGTCTCCAAAATGACCACAAAATTAGAATGCTTTTGAGCAATAAACTCTCAAATATGCCTGCATTTAGAAGGACCACCGAGGCCCCTACAATTCCAAAATAAAATTCTAACCATGAGAGAAGATCACAAGAAAGAAGCAAATCAGCTATTGCTTAGAATCTGCCTAGCATTGGGCATCTTAAGCTACAATGTCAACAAGAGTATTAGACATAGTAGCATAATCAACATCAAATAGGAACTCGGCTCATTACCAGTCTGAAGCGTGCACCTTAATGCAAGAACAATTGTCTGGCCATAGGTGCCACCTTAATGCAATCATGCCTTGCCTTTGAGATTTCATTTTAAATGTCAAAGCCCTATAAAATGACCATCAATAGAGTTAATAGGAGGCCTACATTCCTATTAATAGTTACCTCTGTATATGAACGGTAGTCCCATCGTTTGTTTGCTGTCAAAGGAGGCGATGGTGCAACAATATCCTTTTTACAAAAATGAGAATGCCTTAGCATTCTAGGTGTTAGGGAAATAGGCCAAATAAAACACTTTGCTAGAGGAAGGAGGTGTAGCGTGACGGTGGTATGGTTGGGTAAGAGATTGGTGTCTGATATGGTGAGGAAAGAGAGTGCAAAGGGGTCGGTGTTTGGGAGGAGGTTCCATTTTGTAGTTATTTCCTTCAAGGCATAGGCTAATTGCTTACCTCTTGTAGTTCTTCTTCATGTTGCTTCGTGTTTGCTTGGAGCAAAGATCTATCTTTCTCTAGCTAGTTGCTTAGTTTAGGGAGAAGTTTTTTTTATCAACATTAGTATTCGACTAAGGTGGTTTTTCCTTTCAAAATTAATAAAATTTAAGATTGCTTTAAAAAAAAAAAATTCTTGAGCGAACAAAAAATTATGTCTTATCCATATACTCCAACAAGTAAAACCAAAAACAATATTCGTATTATAATATTATAGTAACCCACTCATAATTCTTTCGTATGTATGCTGTTCACAATATAATTTTAGAAAAATCATGAACATTACAGTGAACCTTATTGCCTCTAGATATGAAAAATCAACAGGCTTAATCTTAATTTAGTTTTAATAGAAAAACCTAATTTTATACAAAAACAATAACCAATATTACTATACAGAATTAATTCATTTTCCTAATGCATTAGGCCAAGTATCAGGAGTGTTAGATCAAAGCCATGTTCGACCTTAAATATTGGAGGTGGACGTCTAAGAGATCTCATCACACCTCACTCTCCATATTATTAACACTTATATTAATTTCTACAAAGCTCACCTCTAGGATTCTCAATGTTTGTCAGCATGGGCGGACCCCTGCATAGCTGAGTGCGGAGTCATATTATATATAAATTATAATTTGATCACATTAATATCCTCCATTTTTTCTTTTTTATGTATCAATTTCCATTTTCTTTATAGAGATAAACTATTTGGCTACAACTTATTTACTTGAATAAACAAACTCTTGTCGATTACTTATGTATCAATAGTTAGACACATGTTATTGTGTTGAATATACAATTTTTCTCCTAGTTTCGTAAAAATTCTTAGGTAGATCGGATTTATCACATTATTTGTAAACTAATGAGAACCTCAATCACACAATGACATGTATGCATATTGTCTTCACATCAACTAATGAGAATAAAACAATTAAATGCATATCATTATGCGATTATATTAGTATACAGATAATGTGGTAGATCTAGTCTATCTAAAAAATTTTCTCTATTTCCAATTCCCAATTTGCACCCATGTTGAAAAATTCTTTCAACTAATAATCTTATAAAACTAACTTAATTTTCATCATTCTTAAATAATAATTAAAAAAATAATCATATAAAATGTTTGATTTCTTACATTGAAAATGATATTTTTTATCATATTTCTGATGAAACTCTTATACAATATTATCAAAATATGAAAATTCGAAAAAAATAATTGTAATTGGTGACCACATGATATTAAAATCTATTATTAAAATATTTATATTTTATTATTTAATTTTGATTTCACTAAAAAAATTAGCTAGACCCGCCCCTGTTTATGCGTATGCGTATACTAGCGTCGTTCTTATGAATTTTTCATTTTTTTGTTCTTATAATTCTTTATTAATGAATTAGCATGAATGGTCATAGCGAAACCTTGAAGAGAATCCCACATCTCTAGTCTAAAGAGGGATTTATAATTAGAATGCAATTCAAGTCATTTTAAAGTAAGAAATTCATGATTATCTAGTCCGACTGTCTAAATTCATCAAATTGAAATTTCTTTTTCTTTGCTAAAAATATATTCAACAACGTAATTTGAGTGGGGTTAAGAGTATGTAATCATCTGAAACTAATTTCTCTTCTTTAGATGATGTGGATAAGTTCTCATATCAAAGCTTTTTATTTTTATTTTTTAGTCTCAAACCTGATACCGGAGGCAAACTCCTTTTTACCACTAGTTTTCTTTGCTAGTTTTCTTTTAATTGCTCGTAAAGAGAAAAGCTTCTAAGTTATGATTAAAGCAGAATCTTTTTATCCACTCATTGTCTCCGTTTCTAGTACTAAACCACTCTTTCAACTGTCCAAATTCTTCTTTATTGACCGGTGGTTATCAACCCTTGTTAGTTGCAGCATGGATATCTAAATTTTTATTTTATTTTATTTTATTATGTTCTATTATTGTGATATATAACGTCAAATTCAATTACCACTTTAAGGACAGAATAAGTCCTCTCACAAGATTTCCGTCTAAATTTCGTCAGTATTTTATTTATGAAATCCATAACCTGTACTACCTATGCCATTAGTATTTTTGCCAGTCTTTAACGACGGATTTTATCTGTCGCTATATTTCCTACTTATTCCCACTTCTATTGTGGATTTGTAGTGTAAAGTAGATCTTGAATTTTTAATAAAATATTAAGATTGCTTATATATTAAAAAAAAAAAAAAAGAAAAGTAGATCTTGAATTAGTGCAATAATATTATGATGATTTTTCTTGAAAGCAATAATATTTAGAAGATATATTACGTTATATTAGTTCGGAATTATCAAGTGAAATTGCTATATGATAATATTAAAAGAAAAAATCCCACTTTGATCAATAGAATCTGAACCATTTGATATTTGACATTGGACATGGAGATTTTCTTTTGCTTTGTCTTGAATTCTCTTTCAAGCTAGCTTTCTTGCAAGGCTGCTATATATAAAATATGTGCACCTTAATGAACTTTTTTCGTATTACATATAAACCCTTTTTTTTTTCTTTTTCTTTTTCTTTTTCTCTTTTATTCCCTTTAGCTTTATTTTCCCCTTTAACAAATTTCAACCATTTTTTATAGCTAAAAAAACTAAAAAGTTGAAATAAAAATGTAAACAGGACGGCGAAAACACCACTAGATCTCAATCTGAAGCTGCACATTCACTAACTTTAATTTCTTGAAAGAATTTTATACCAAATTTTGATAAAAGAGCATTTAAATGACACTTTGTTTAAAAAGCAACAGTTAAATGCAAAGGAATAGAATATGTTCACTTCCCTCTTTATTATTCAGATCACCCATCCCTTAATTTTATTACATGAAAAAGAAAACAAAAGAAAAAAATGGAAAGAAAAATGCTTAAAAGTTGAAACATTATTCTTGAGGCATCATCAACTAGGCTAATCTTTAATCATCATAAGGCTAAATTGAATTGCATGTGCTAATAAAGAGAGATGATAGAACCAATTTATTGGTATTCTTTTATTCTTCAACCAATGTAGATGATATTCTACATTATTCTACAATCTAGCTAGAGGTTGTAAACTAATATAAATTTGCATCGGACAGGCTTATTTAAAGGTAAAATGCTTCTTCTCAAATTTAAATGTACTATATATATAAAATTTAAACTCGAGATTTTTGTTTAAGGGAAAAAAGACTTCTACCGTCCATCTCAAACGTTAAAATTTATAATTCATATTTTTTTGGTGTATAGTGTATAAATATATGATCCTCTAAACATAAAAATGCCCTTTAAATGTGTAAGAATGATTATTTATATTGATGAAAAATAATTGGTTAAAATTGAAATATGTCAAGAAATTTAGAAATCTTTAATACTTAATTATTTTCCTGTTAATTGATTTAAATTGATACCAAAATGAAAAATTAAGGTAGGATTAGATTAAATTAATTAATGAATATTATTATTTTTTCTTTTTTTAATCTTCTTCTATCAATTAAACTTTCGATGTGGGATTGTATTTATTATTATCCTGTTGAATTTGAGAACGAGTTGGTGATTAAAGTTACTGATTACTTCAATGATAAATTATCTATTTACAAAGCTGGGTTTAGGAAAAAAATACCAAAAAAAAATAAAATAAAATAATAATAATAATAATAATAATAATAATAATAATAATAATAATAATAATAATAATAATAATAATAATAATAAAAGAAAGAAAAAAGCATGCATGTGTCTCCTCAGATATAGTATTTATATACTGATAATGTTATTTTGTGCATGCATGCTAAATTGGTAATTGATTATAAGTAGTGATGAGTGGACTAAGTAAATATCAATTGAAAAATATTTAACTTCAAATTAAGCACCAAATGCTTAGGAATCAAGCATAAGGACTATAGACTTTGCAGTTATGGAAAAATGGACTTTGCAATTTGAAAAACAAGATTTTTCCCAGACTTTCCAAAATACCCTTTCATATAAATTATATTTCTAGGATTTTTTAAAAGGAACTTTGTCCTTTGAGAATTAAAGTTATTTCATTGAGAGAACAAAAAAGGAAAAAAAATATATAAGCTATTGTACAGCATCAACGCCAAAGGTCTTCTTTGATATATATATATATATATATATATATATATATATATATACACTACCTTATAGTTTTTTTTTAAAAGAGAGTTTCTTTGATTCAAAGTAGTAATATATCGATAAAAAATATATATATAAATCTGCTAAAAACTATAAAAGATAAAATAATAAAAAAATTCATTGTATCCAAGTTAATAGTATAATAAATCAGCTAAATGCCTACAAATTTGATAATATTATAAATACTTATGACTCTAGTTATGTAATATACTAAGGACTATTAAATGATTTATTATATCTGTCGGATTGAATATTCTTTATCCGTCTGAATTGCCAATACAAAAATAAAACGTTTTAACAATATAAAATGACTGAAAACCAAATATCGTAATAAGACGATGAAATTACAAAAAATAAAACAAAAAAATATAAATTTATGTAAAATAATTATTTATTTTATAAATAAATCGATAAAAAGATATATAAAAGGTTATTTCAGACTAAAAAAGGCTAAAAATTACTCTTATTTAGTAAACATAGATGGATAGCTAGAAAAAGAAACAAGAAAAAAGTTAGAGAATTTAAATCATATTCCACCTTATAGTTAACATCTATAGTTAGCTTCATATTCATGAAGTCATGCATGCACTCAATTTATAAAAATATGGTATCTCACATTAGAAATTTAAAAAATAAAAGAAAAATTTATAATTATAATATAATTAATTTTATATTAAATTAAATTATTTTAATGATAAATTTACAATTATTAAATCAAACTGTTGTACCATGCTTGTCAATTGCCATGGATATCAAAACTTAGCTATTCATCATATTATTCTATATAATATTGGAAATTAAATATCAAGAAACAAAAAGAACAAGGATTTTGATGTAAAGGGGCCTACATAGAAATGTAAAAATAGAGAAAAAATAGCAAAATTTCAGCACCAAAGAATCAAATCAGCTGCATCATCATATCATTGTCATCATGAATTGGATGATGAGAATAATTATTCGAAAGAACATTCTCAGGGCTCTGAAAAACTCCAATTTCAAGATGATTAGGGGGACCCTCTTTAGAGAGACATACTCTTTAATTTCTTATCAATATAATTAATTTATTAAAAAAATTTTTTTTTAAAAAAACAAAGCATATTGTCATAAAAGCAAAAGTAGCTTGTGTCTCGTGTTTTTGCATGCGCGGGCTACCATTTTACTCTCTTCTTCGAGCCACTACCTTCTCACTTACGCTTCTGAAGAGCTCTTGTGGTCATTTTAGTTATTACTCTATCCAATTTTCTTTTTAAAAAAATCAGTTTTTTTATACATGTTTTTTTATTAGAGTTACTTAGCTGATAATGATAAATAATATAAATACTTCTTTGCACGTTAACTTCTAATGCTTTTTGTACAGTACTAACTTTAATTATATAAATTAGTGGTATCTCATAAGTGAAAAGATATATTTTTTATATTCGAAATGTATATGGTAGAAAGTATATACAAAAATATTAAAAGAATTTTTATATATTAATAATGATAAAATTCCACATACGGTGGGTGTATAAAATTAATAGAATTTATAATGTTTGGACAATCATCTACCTTTGAACTAGATTTTAGAAAAAGTTAGGTTCAACCCTATTATTTATCGAATTTTACATGGTATCAGAGTCATATTTTGTGAACAGTACGATCTGCTACACTTTTACTTTTCAAGTGATCCCCTGCTGTCTTGTACTCCCACAGCAGGCTTAAGTGTGAGATGGAAGTGATAAAATCCCACATTGGATGGGTGTACAAAATTAATAGAATTTATAATACTTGGACAATCATCTACCTTTGAACTAGTTTTTATGAGAGTTAGATCCAAGCCTATTATTTACTGAAATTTACATAGTATCAGAATCATGGTTTGTGAACAGTATAATCTGCTATACTTTCACGCTTCAGGTGACCCTCCGCTGTGTTATACTCTCACAACGGGCCCAATGAGCGTAAGAGGGGAGTGATAAAATTCCACATCGGATGGGTGTACAAAATTAATAGAATTTATAATACTTGGACAATCATCTACCTTTGAGTTAACTTTTATGAATAGTTAGATCCAAACCTATTAACTACCGAATTTTACAAATTAAAGGTATTATTAAAAAAAAACTAACGAATGATACCTCATAATTTTTAATAGCAAGTCATGTTGAATTAGAATATAATAAAAATTAACAAACAGTTATATTCTTAAAGAGTTTACCTTGAAACTTCGTACAATGGTTGTGAAAATGAATATCTATTATTGTTGATAATTTATAATTGTATATAAAATAATAAAAAATATGACATTTTAAGGATCAAAATGTTACAAACATCAAATTTTAAGAGTCATAGGTGCAATTTACTTAAGATTTGAATCATATATTTATTTTTAGAATGGAAAAATATATGCATTTTTATAAGTAAATGTAATCCCAATTGTAGGACAAACATTATAATTCTATATGGGGATGTGTGGTTCAAAGGTGAGAATGAGAATAATTGATTCTAGTATATTGTTTGGTTAATTTTTATTTATTGAGGAATGAGAATGAAATTTTATTTGCATATATTTGATTATATTATATTTATATAATATATTAATTTGTAGATCAACAATAAAATATTACTTTAATATTTTTCAAAATAAAATATGAAGATATCCTCGAATTAAACATATATTCTATATTTTATTTAAGATAATTAAACTTTTAATTTTATCGTTATTAAAAAAATAAATTAATATTATTAGAATTATATATTTTTCATGATGTCTTCTAACATTAATTAAGAATAAGTATATTAAAAAATTAAAAAATAATTATAATTTTTATTTATAATAAAATACATTAAATAAAAATATACAATGCATAATAATTAGGATTATTCATATTTTAATTAGTTTGATTTTGTTGCTATGAAAATGAAATATTCATTTCAGGGAAAAGAGAAATGAGTGATTCACATTAATGGAGAGAATTGCATTCCTATTATACTTCTTTTCTTTCTTTTTTTTTTCAACAAATCATTAATAAAGAGAATCACTCATTCTCATCTAAATTTTTTAATTTGGTTTTTCTTAATAGGTGGAAAGAAAAAAATAGGAAGAAAATAAATTTAAAAAAAAAAAACAATTTGACATGTCAATACATGAAAGAAAAAAAATTAACATATAATATTTAGGAGATTTTAACATTATACACGAGATGAATTATTTTCAATAATTTTTTATTTTTTACATTTCTTGATGAAGAAAAGATAATCTTGAATATAATTTTTTTTTTAATTTTGTTCCTTTTTTATATAAGGAACATTATACACGAGATGACTTCTCAATAGTTTTTTATTTTTTTACATTTCTTAAAAAAAAAAACAAATATAGTATTTTTTTTTTTTTTTTGAAAGAAGTATGCATGTCATTAAAACTCAAAACAGTACATAAGAAGTCAAGAACCTCTCCAAACATGAAGGAGGAATAGACCAAATTCAAGGAGAAGCATAGAAAATGGATGTTCTAGCTAAACTGTGAGCAACACTATTCGCTTCTATTTTAACATACGTAATGAAAGAACCCTAACATATATATCAGATAACAAGGATTGACAATCATTAGTACAAAATACAACTTAAGTAAATGTCAAATGCATCTGTTTTGAATAAAACAGACACATAATGTTAATACGGTGATATTTTTATAAATAAAATTGTTAGTTAAGATTCAGATATGTCCGTTGTAAATAAAATAGACGCATCAGGTAACTCTGATTCATCTCTGATGCATCTGTTTTATCTACAACAGATGCATAAGACTTAATTTTTAATTTTTTTTTTAATTTATATGTTAAAATCAAATACGTCTATCTTATAATAAACAGAAATATAAACTCAATATTTTTTTTTTGCTTATTATTATATCTGTATAGTGTATAAAAAATAAATTCGTATTTTTTTTACACTTTCAAGTGATATTATATATAGACTTAGTTTATGCCTTCTTTAGATTAAAAATTTAATTTATTAAAATTTTATGTTGATTCACTCATGTATTATATATCTGTAATTGGTTGAAAAAAAATAAAAAAAATATTAGAGGTCCGACGCATTTGTTCTGTAGTGAATAGATGCATCATACCACACTTAGTGGAACGGCGTCGTTCCATTAAGGTCTGATGCATCTATTCCGATTAGACTAGCCCTAAATAACCCTCATCTTCTTCTACTTCCTCCTCCATCCTACCGACAGTCCCGTTTTTTGCCAAAAATATTTTTCTTTCATTTTTCTTCTCTTCATCTCTATTTTCCTTTTTATCTTCATCTTCTGTCAAGTATTTAAGTTCATTTAGGTTATACAATATCTTCTATGTGTTAGCCGCGCGACAAGATAATATTTTTTCCGCCATTTATACTCCATTTTGACTCTCATTGTTTTTTTTTTCTAGTCTCAAAAGTTTATAAACGTATTGGAGCACCTACTTTTGGCTTCATTGGAAATTTTGGCACCCTCTCCCTTGGTTAAAGTTAGTTTTTTTTTTTATTTTTTCACTTTCACATTTTAAGTACCGAAAATCAAGTTTATGAGATGTTAGAGTTGATGGAATTGATATATTTTGATGGATTTGTATGTTGATTGAATTGTGTATTGATGAAATTTTTGAGTTTTATTTTTTATATTATATATGTATTGCCTTCATGGTGTTTGATAAAAATTCTCTATGAAAATCTAAATGAAAGTTGTTAATATTAAAAATAAAGATATTGCCTTTATGGTATTTAATGAAAAACCTACATGAAATTAATATATAGATTATTTTAAAGTATGAAAATTTTATGCCTTCAAGGTGTTTGATAAAATAGCTAAACGAATAAAGCAAAATTAATTGATAAACTAAGTAAAATTTTATTAAGTATGGAAATTTGATTTTTGAATTTAAAATGAATGATTTTGACAAAAAGAAACTTGAAGAAAAAATTATTTACAAAATTAATTTTAATTAAAAATAATTAGGATATTGTAATCAAAATATTGTTAGCTTTATATTTTCAAGGTGTTTGATGAAATACCTAAATAAATAAAGCAAAATTAATTGATAGACTAAGTAAAATTTTATAAAGTATGAAAATTTATTTTTGAATTTGAAATGAATGATTTTGATAAAGAGGAACTTGAAGAAAAAATAGTTAAAAAAATTAATTTTAATTAAAAATAATTAGGATATTGTAAACAAAATATGGTTAGCTTACTTTATGTCTTCAAGGTATTTGATAAAATATTTAATTGAATAAAGAAAAATTAATTGATAGACTAAGTAAAATTTTATTAAGTATGGAAATTTGATTTTTGAATTTGAAATGAATGATATTGATAAAAAGAAACTTGAAGAAAAAATAGTAAACAAAATTAATTTTTATTAAAAATAATTAAAATATGGTTAACTTACTTTATGTCTTCAATGTGTTTGATGAAATACCTAAATGAACAAAGTAAAATTAATTGATAGACTAAGTAATATTTTATTATGCATGAAAATTTTATTTTCGAATTTAAAATGAAAAAGTTTGATAAAAAAATATTTGAAGAAAAATAGTTAACAAAATTAATATTAATTAAAAATAATTAGGATATTATAATCAAAATATGGTTAGCTTACTTTATGTCTTCAATGTGTTTGATGAAATACTTAAATGAACAAAGCAAAATTAATTGATAAATTAAGTAAAATTAATTGATTTCACTTGTATTTATTGAACTTTTGATTATTAAGCCTAGATACCAATTTAAGATTTACTCATTAGGAGTAAGTTTTGAATAGTACCTGACATTAGATTATTTTAAAACATCGAATATCACTTAAGATGTGGATGTATAGATTGTTTTTGGTTCAAAGAAAAATATTGGTATAATTTTCCTAATGTTCTCTCAGTACATATGTTAATGAATCATTCTATTTATATTGTGTATTTGAAGAACTGAGAGGAAATATTGCAGGATTTTTCTTAGGATTGGAAATTGGATATGTATTCACTAGTGATATTTCACGTTTAAAGATGGGTTAAGTTAGAGCAATAAGGACCTAAAAAATCAATGTTTATCATAATTGGAAGCATGGTTTATTAGTTTTAAATTTTATTTCTTTATATGGTTAGATATGGATTGAAGTTGGATGTATGGTAGACAGAATACAACTGAATTTGTAAATGGAGTTGATGGGTTTATTAGAATTGCAATAAGAAAGAAAGAATAAATGATTACATGTCCATGTATTGATTGTATGAATATAAGAACATATAGTGATGTTCAGATTGTAAAAACTCATATAATACGGCGTGATTTTAGAAGAGGTTACACACGATGGATATGGCATGGTGAAAGTATAGTTGCTGTGACAAGTTCTAATATTGAAAGTCAGAAAAAAAATTGTCTTGACAATGAAGATAATGATTTTGAGAATGATCGGTTGGATACGTGATATGGATAATTTTATAAAAAAGCCGGAAGACCTTGAAAGATTATATTATAATGCTGAGAAGACTTTGTATCAAGATTGTACTAAGTTTACAAAGTTGTCAACAGTGTTGAAACTATGCAACATGAAAGCTAAAAATGGATGGAGCGATAAAAGTTTACAGTGTTATTAGAACTTTTACAAGAGATACTTCCATAGGGAAATAAGCTTCTTACATCAACCTAAAAGGCTAAGAAAATATTATGTCCCATAGGTATTAATTATAAAAAAAATACATGCATGTCCAAAATGATTGTGTATTGTATCGAAATGAGTATAAGGATTTACATGAGTGTCTTTGATGTTAGGCGTCGCGCTATAAGCATGCGAAAGTATCTGCTGAATTGTTAGTATGCTTGTGAATTGAGTTGTTGGAAGAACCCTATAATGGCATGTAATAAAGTTGCAATGTACTTAAAATGTTAAATTTGAAGCTTTTGTAGGTTTTTTTACTGATTACATGTAATCAAGTTTTTGTAATTTTATAAAAAAAATCAGATAAATTTGTTATAAACAATAATAGATGCATCTGACCATATCAGATGCATCTATTGTAAACGAAACAGACATATCTGACATAGTCAGAATAGACGCATTCAAGCCGTTATTCAGATGTATCTTATTCTTATATGTCTGTTCTAAATAGACGTATTTGATATAAAAAAACAGACACAAAAGACCATTTTCTGTATTAGTAAATCACCAATAATAGATCCAAACTCAGACATATCATCCTTAATTAGGATGATGAATAGGATGCGTGATCTTATGTGCATCATTTTGATATAAGAAATTGAAATATATAACGTATAAAAAATGTTATGAATATATCAAAACTAGATAAATATTTTAGGATTTTATAAAATTTTAAATACTTTCTTATTATACATATAAGAGTATTATTATTCTATTGGATTGAAAACTTGTAACAATTTTTATTAGATAATGAAATTATTGTTGTATTTTTTAGAAGGTATTAAATTGGTTAAGAATCTTTTGATGATTCATTATTTATATGTAATATATTTAGAGTTCTATTAATTTAAATTTTAAGATTATCTATTCTATCCTGTGTTTTTTCCCTCATTTAGACACTTAAAATAATCTTTCTTCCTATTTTATTTTTTTTATTAATTTTCTATTATATTTTGGTTTATATAAAAGAAAATTAACACATAACTATATTTTTAAAATAGAAAATAAATTATATTTTTGAGATAAGTAAAAAAGAAAAAGAAATCTATCAGTATTTGAAATTTCCCGTCTTCAAAATAAAAACAATATTTGAAAATGATTTTAAGTAATTAATGGAGGCAGGTGAATTGCACGCACGCTCACTGAAAAAAGCAAAAGTGTGAATTTGAAGATGCTTCTACCTCAGTAGACAAACAAAAGCAAAAGAGAAGTCGGCCTCACCTTTAGCTTTATCTTTTGCTGCTCACTCTTTTCTTTTCAGACCTTAACAGTGTCTTTATCTCTCATTTTCTCTATTAATTTTTTTTTTTAATCTTTGAAAATATTCTTTTAATTGTTAATTGGTATATATTAATTATAAGATATATATAAAATGCACAAAATAATAAAATTACTAAATATTAATTTTATAAAAATAATGGATAATAGTAATATATATCTTCACAATCTAAGTTCAATATCTCTCCATATTAGAAATTTTTTTTTTAAATTTAGTTTATTATATCATTTAAACTCATTCAATCAAATATAGATATATATTTTGATTCATTAATTATTGTATTAATATAATGCAAATGACTGTATAATATAATTATTACACTAAATCTATTTAAAAACTTGACTCATCACCATTCTCCAAATCAACCCATTTGTCATCTTCTTTCTACACCAAATATATATATATATATATATATATATATATAACATCACATAGTCTAACACAGTCAAAGACAAAACCAAAATTCACCAAAACCAGAAACACAAACATGGAAATTTTGTCACAAATGTGGTCACTTCTAGGCCTTCTCACCGTTCTTCAAAACATCTTACCTACACAACTACTCTCACTTCTTCACTCTGTTTACGAATCCCTTCAAGATTTCATCTCTCCTTATTCTTACTTTGACATCCCAGAATTTAATGGCTATTGTGGTGTTGACATCAATGACCTTTATCGCCATGTCAACCTCTATCTCAACTCCGTTAACTCCTCTGCCTCCGCCGCCGCTTGCCGCCGCCTCACCCTCTCTCGCTCCAAGTCATCCAATTGCATTTCTTTCACTGTTGCTCCTAATCAAACCGTGCACGACAGCTTCGATGGCCACTCTCTTTCTTGGACTCACCAGGTGGAAACTGTTCAAGATTCATTAGAGGAGAAACGTAGCTTCACTCTCAAGTTGCCCAAGCGCCATCGCCATGCTCTCCTATCACAGTATCTTCAGCACGTAGTCACACGCGCTGAGGAGTTCGAGCGGGTTTCGAGGGAGAGGAGGCTGTTCACGAACAATGGGAATGCCTCGTACGAGTCAGGTTGGGTTTCGGTTCCTTTCAGACATCCTTCGACTTTCGAAACGATAGCCCTTGAGCCACAGGTGAAGAAACAACTAATGGAGGACTTAAAATCATTTGCTAATGGGAGAGAATTTTATCACAGAGTCGGACGGGCTTGGAAACGGGGCTATCTGCTTTATGGGCCACCTGGTTCGGGCAAATCGAGCCTAATCGCTGCAATGGCTAACTATTTGTGCTATGATGTCTATGATCTTGAGCTCACAAAAGTCACAGACAACTCCGAGCTCAGAGCTCTTCTAATTCAAACCACAAACAGATCAATCATTGTAATAGAAGATATAGATTGCTCAGTCGATCTAACTGCTGACAGAATGTTAAAAACTAATCGAAAACGATCCAACCCATCATCAGGAAAGAACTTTGGCAACGAAGAAGACAGTGGGCGCGTCACCTTATCGGGGCTACTCAACTTCACTGATGGATTATGGTCTTGCAGTGGAGAAGAGAGGATTATAGTCTTCACTACGAATCACAGAGAAAATGTGGATCCTGCTCTAGTTAGATGTGGGCGAATGGATGTTCATGTGAGCTTGGGCAACTGTGGGATGCATGCTTTCAAGGCTTTAGCCATGAACTACCTTGGAATCGATTCACATTCTTTGTTTGACGTTGTCGAAAGCTGCATAAGGTCTGGCGGTGCCCTCACGCCGGCTCAGATAGGGGAGATTCTGTTGAGAAACAGAAGGAATGTTGATGTGGCAATGAAGGAGGTGGTGGGCACAATGCAGGCAAGAATTTTGAGCAGTGGAAGTACTTACAAAGAACAGTCGATAGAGTACGAAGACACAGTTACAAGATCACCGCAGAGCGTGTTGGCGGTGGGATCACCGGAGAATTGGGACTCCTCACCGGGGAGGACAGGCGGTAAGAAGAGAAAGGAGGGTGGCAATCAATGGGAAAAGAAGGCCAAGTTTCTTGTTAGACTAAGATCTTTGACCAAGTCAGACTCTGGTAGAAGGGGCGTGTGATTGTTGGGATATTTTCTTTTTACTTTTTTTTTTCAATGGACCTAACTATTTCCAATGGAGAAATTTTGGGTTTTATTTAGTTTGTTTAATTGATTTAGATGTACATTTTCATTCTCAGATGTTTGATGTAATTTTAGCTATTAGTGAAGTTTTATTTTGATTTCATTTCTTTGATTTCATGGCGTGATAATTCATTTGTTGGGGACGAAGGAGAGTCTTGCTGCGGTTTGAGTAATCTGCTATCTGTCCGAAGAATTTTGGTAAACAATAGATACTTGACGTTGAAAAGTGGTGCTTGATTGGAGAAGAAAATAGGAAATTTACATTATTTATTTCTATTTCAATGACTTAAATAACATCTTACCGCACACCAAAAAAAAAAAAAGACTTAAATAACTATTCACGTTATTAGTACTTGGTAGCCTATTCTTTCTATTTTTTGGGCTTTTACACATTTTTACCCTTAAAAACCTACGGTTTTCCCATTTACATCCCCATTAATAGGAAGTCTTTTATTTTTTAGGAATTAGTTTTTAACAAATTGTCTTTATTTTTACCGATTTTGTAGTTAGCTTTTGAAAATAGTTAAAACAAAAGCCTATTTATTTATTTTTCAAATTATAGGTATATGTCAATATTGTTTTATAATCTAAAACTAATTTTAATTAGAGTTCAATCATAATTAAAATTCTTCAGTCAAGGTATTTTTTTTAAATTTAAAATTAGAAACTCTTCACAATAAATTTAATTTGTATTACCAACTCAATCACATATTAAAATCTTGTTTATTTATTAACACTTAAAAGAAATAAAATAATTAATTTAGTTGGAATTAAGCCTGTATACTACCTCAATAAAGAATTAGAAAATCTTATGCAAAAATATTTGATATATTTTATTGACCAATAATAATAATAATAATAATAATAAAAAGGAATTCGGTCTTCTTTTCCTTCCCATTTTCTTCATTTTATTGGTATACAATCAAAATGAAAACAAAAGGAGAAAAATATGAGAAATGTTGATTTCACCTCTATTGAGTGCGTGCAAGCGATGAGATATAGAAATCGTTGTGGTTTTGTCCTAATTGAAATAAGTCTTATGGGTTTCAATCGTGGAAATTTATAAGTGAAGAACGCTTGATAGGATTGGGAGAGAAATCAGGAAGGGGAAAAGGAGGTTGAAGGTCTTGATGGATAGAGTAGGAAGAGGCAGCTGTGCTAGCAATCCAAGATTTAAAAGGTTGATGGAGGTGGTGGGAAAGATGCATTTGGTAATTAAAAATTAGTTTGGGAAACATATGAGAGGTGTATGAAGGTATATTTACGAGGTATATTGGTCAATTTTTGCTTTGATTTGCATTGAGAGATGAAATAAAATGAAGAAAATGAGAAAATGCATGATTCACACCTATAAACAAAGTATTTACGGTCATGAACATCGTGGTCAAAGATAAGTATTAATTGTTTTTACTGTAGACATTCATGGCAATGAAAGTTTTATTCATAACCATGTAGAATTTGTTCATGACCGTGAAAAGTCTAGTATAAAAGCTTTTTATATGACCTTATCCTCATTTTTCACCATTTTATCAGCTCTCAAACCCTAAAGACTGTCCATACACATCCAAGAACCATATATGAGTGTTTTTCTATGGATTTTTAAGTGATTAAACACCAAAACCAAGAGAGAAACTAAGATCAAATTGAGATTTGAGAGATTCACCAAGGAAGAAGATAAAGTTGGAGAGAAAAAGTATGGAGGTTGAGGGATCTCGGGTCTTCCACCAAATCAACCTTGTTTTCTTCCTTTTTTGGGTAAAATTTCATATTTTCCTTCGTATTTTAACAAGTTTGTGGTTGATTCATATGAATTACTTGAAATGGATAGAAACTCATTTGTATATGGGTAAGTTTAATATGGAACCTTGAGTATGATTTGGGGAAAATACTTATTAAGGCTAGATTGAGTTGATTTATATGTTATTAAATGGACTTAAGTAAGAAAGAAACTAGATTAATGGTATTTGGGTTTGGGTTTGGAGTATGTGGCTTTATATAGCCATAGATGTTGATATATGGTTTGAGTTAATCAAAAATAGTTGTGATTATGTTTAGGTGATGCCTTTGGAAGGTGGAATTAACCATCAAAGAGGCTAGGCAAGCTCAAAGCTTGGATTTAGAATTAGCTCCATAGAAGATAAGTACACATATGCATTTTTAACTTATTAAATGACATGAAAATGTGATAATTGACATGTTAATTAAAAATAATTAGAAATCAAGATAGAGATAGAAATAATTAATATATTAATAATGTATATGGGCTATGAATGATATACGAAAGAAAGGAATTGAAGTACTAGTTGATTAAATAGTGTGGTTTAGGTACGCTAAAAGCACCCAAAAACCCATTGTAAGAAAAAACATGATTGTAACTTCATCGATAGATAAATTAATAATGGTATGGATATAATAGATCAGAATTATGACTAATTGGTAATGGGCTAGGTTGCTTAAAGGCTTAATGGCTTGTTAAGTAACAATAATGAATAACGAATGACGTGGATTGAGACTAATGATTGAAAAATAAGTTAAACATGAGTAATGTGAATATGATTATATGGAAATTTTATAAATAACGACTATAGTATGTAAACTCAACCCTATGATTATTAGATATTAGTAATTGTAATTACATGCATGTTTGTGGGCTACTAACCCAGGTGGTTGTAAATTAGGCTCACTATCTATGTAAAGAATTGATAATTGATAGATATACAAGCTCTATGAAAGCATATAAAGTGTGGGGAAATAAATGGCTTAATAGAGGTAAGTTCTTTACTTTGAGAACTTATGGAATTGATGGGATAGATATGCATGTGGAACATGTACCTATGATGCTAATTGTTTGTATTTGGTATGCTACTAATATAAAAAGATGAATTTTTGCATGATGATAGGAAGGGCTACACTTGGTTAGTCGTAGTGCCTTGTATGATGTATTATGAACTGGACATCGAATGCAAAGATACAAGTTTGTATGACATAATCATTATTATGAGTTATGAAGGCACGAAATAGCATGTTCAAATGTTAGAAAAGATAAATTAAGCATACTAATATGTATAAAATGATAAATGAGCATGAAAATGGTATATGAGCCTTAAAATGTGAAGTGTGTGCATTGCTTATGTTGTTGAACTTAGTTGTGAACCAAAAGTGTGATGGTATGAGCTATATAATTAGTATATGAATGTGTCAAATGTTTATGAATAAATGTTAAATATGTTTAGGAAGTATTTAAAAGTGAAAATTTGATTATAGGAACATGTTAGGCTCTTTCACAACCAGCATCACAATCAAGCTGAAACTGTCATGGCCATGAATCAAACTGTTATGACCATGAATCCTAGACCAGAATGCTTTACAGCTAGGACAAAATTCATGCCCATGAAGGCACTATTCACGATAAAAATGAGTTATGTTTAAATGGGTTTGAAACATATCTAACATGCATAAATAATAGAGGATGATGTTATATCATATAGAAACATATTGATGAACCTAATTATGATATGTGAACTTGCATATGTCATATGTAATAAGATAGGAACATGAAGGAATAAGGTTCAAATAAAGAGATATTTGGATATAAATGTCTATTTCTCTACCTGAGAACTACTTTAGGGTAAATTATGCATCATAAAGGGGATAAGCGATATGTATCGACAGAATGTATGAGCGAGGATCAAGTTGACTAGCCCTGGTATAGGTGCTCCTGTTCTTGGAAATCATACCCATTATACTCAGTCAGGTTAGCAGAGCTCGGGTTTGAGTGAGTACACTTGACTTGATGGAGCTCAAATGAACATACAAATTATAGTGGATGAGTAAGATGACTAGCCCTGGTTTGGGTGCGCCTATTTTATATCCTGTATACAGAGTGAGTAGGATGTCTAGCCCTAGTATAGATGCACCTACTTCACACCATATATCTAGCCAGTCTGGGAATAAGGCTTAGACTATTTATTTAAATAAGAAAACAGAATACGAGAATTTCTTATTTGCATGCAACAAAATGAGAAAAGAAAGAAAAATGGAGTACCATAGATTGTTATATGAATTTGATATGTCATACTTTATGATGTATGCGTTTGAATGCACAAATGTTCGATATACAATAATAATGATTTATGAATAAGATATGTGAATAATAAATGAGAAAGAATGGTGATCGACTAAATTACCAGTTTAAAAAGTAAAGGCTTGAATTTCTAGGGGTTCAACTCCCCTTCGATATTTGATACACGCTTAAGCCTCCAAGAGGTCAATACTTGGATTGGTTATTGAGATACAAAAGAACCGCTGAGCGATATAACTTTGAAATAACTATAATGGGATTCTAGATGTGCATGATTATGAAATACTAAGATAAAGAAAAAGATATGTATTTTATAAGTCATACTTATATGCATAAAAAGAGGCATTGAATGAATATGTGACTTTGTATGAGTATTGAACTAATGCTTTGACATTGTTGTGATTACATGCCATGAATTATATGTTACATGTTATATTTGATATGCATATGTGTACTACTAAGCTACGAATATCTTAGCATATTTTTATATACACGTAGGTAATGGAGCCAAGATATAGTTGAGGTAGCAGTTAATAGTGAAGATGTCAAAGCCCATGCCAAGAGGAGACTATGTATATCCCGGATTGTGGACCGTGCATTTTCATAGCATGTATTTATTTATTTGTTGCATTTATTAATGAGAATGTAATTAATTATATTTGTTGTTTTGTAATCATATAATATGATGCAAAGAAAAAGTACAGAAGGAAAAAGAAAAAGAATAGATATAGTTCAACTAGATATAGTTGAGATGCATGAGATGAAGGCCTTGTAGGCCTAAACTGGTATATGAAATGTGATTGAATAGGTAAACCAAAGCTAGTGATAGCTAGTGTAAAGTATATTCGGTATATTAGACAAACAAGTCTAAGTGAATATACATGTATAGAATGTAATAATAATTTATATTGGAAAAAGTTTTGAATTGGACATATTATAACTACCCATTCTGTGACACTTCTTATATGTTATGGATATACTCATAATATATGGGAGGATGTTATAGTTTGTCTATTGCATAAAGACTCAATACCTTATTGAATGTGTCTTTGTCTATGTATGTTTAACTTTCTTCAACTTCAATCATTGTGGCATCACATATGAGTGCTAGTTCTCTACTTTCAGCTTTATTGTCTACATCGAGGATGTCTTTTGATATAGGGTTTGCATATTGCAGAAAATCTGTCTTGATTGTGGTGTTCAGTGTTTATAGAGTAATTTTCTAATGTTATGATTGAGTATCTACTTGTCGAATAAGTTCTTTGATTTTTCATTTTACCAATATGTCAACCTGAAGCAGCTTTATTGAAGGTTATCCTTTGTCTGAACATTTATCTAGATTGGCATCATCGTGATGTTTGTGTGTCTTTTCTTCACATAGAAGGAGAGGCTTGTGCTATTTTCAATCTTTAGATAGTCCTCTTTAAGCTTGTACTAAATATCAATAATGTTGACGCTTTTGTTTATTTTTAAGTGGTCGTATAAAATACCTAATATATTATCGAAGAATGTATTATCTTACAGGAGTATGCCATTTACTTTGAAGTCAGTATAGTTCATCTTTTCATTCCACCTTCCATTATGATGTATGATTAAAGGAATGTTTTCCATTGTTCCTTCGCATAAATTTCATTTTTTAGAATGAAATAGTTGTTATAAAGAAGTAGAGTGTATGTTATATTTCTCCTATTATATTGAATGAAGTATTTGTTATTAGGTATGAACAAGATATGCCCAATGCATATCAACTTTATATGCCAAGTATTTTATAGTTTAGGTATCTCTAAGATATGCCCAAGATATACCAGACTTTATATACCAATTATTTTATAGCTAAAGTATCCACAAGATATACCCTTGGTAGGCCCAAGGTATACCAGACTTTATAGACTTTTGTTACAATTGTTTTAGGCCAAAGGTATCCCTAAAATATACCTAAGGTATGCCCAATATATATTGATGTACACTGTTGTCACAAATGTTTTAGGCCTAAGCAATCCCAAGATATACCGAAGATATGCCCAAAGTATACCGACCTTTGTACACTATTGTCACGAATGTTTTATGCCTAAGGTATCCCCAAGATATACCTAAGATATATCCAAGGTATACTGGACTCTGTACACTATTGTCACGAATGTTTTCGGCCGAAGGTATCCCCAAGATATACCCAAGGTAAGCCCAATGTATACTTGACTATATAAATATGTTGTCCAAGGTATGTTTGGTCCAATGTATGCTCAAGATATACCAGACTTTATAATCCTCTTGTTCAAAAATGTTTTAGCCCGAAGGTATCTCTGAGATATACTCAAGGTATACTGGAGCTGTAGCCTTTCTTTCCCAAAGTATGTTTGGCCAAATGTATTATCAAGATATTCTGAAGTATACCCAAGTTATACTGAACTAAAAGCGGTCATTAACTTGTTTTATCTGTGTAATTGTTAGTTCCAATATATCCCAATGTATGCCGAAGGTATACTCTAGGTATGACCAAGATATACTGGTAATTCAGTAATGTACATCTCAGTTTTTGTTTTACTAAATATTTTTCCTGTAGTGATTACTTGCATAATAAAGTAATTAAACATACATGTTTTTATAAATTACAGAAGAATGCTGCTGTTGAAACTTTGATTTCAAAGTGTGATTTGAATATTAGACGGAAGAAGACGATTCAAGACGTCGATTATGCAGATTTTATTGTACACAGTGATGTCAGAACGAAAGAAAAGTTGATGAACAATAGAATTAGAAAGATTGAAAGGTTTGAGCAAGAGATCTTAATGGAGAGATAATGAGATCTTGGAAAATTTGAAAGAGATTTTTGCATTAGATTTTAGAAGGTACTGGTGTAATTGTTGAAAGAGTTTTTTGGTAAAATTGAAAAAAATATCAATGACAGGTAAAGTTGTAATTATTTGTCCTTTTCTAGTATTTATGAAAAATTCCATTAATTTTCTTTGTTTTTCTTTGTCCACATAAGCCAAAGTCAAGCGTTAAGTTGCCTGTTTGCTGAGCTAGCTCTGTCTTTGAGCAAAGGAAACACTAACCTAATTTCCGAAGTTTAAGGACATTATTGGAAAAAACAAAAAAGATGGAGCAACATTGATAAATGGGTAAAGCCTAAGGACATTTTTTTATACTTACTCTACAATTTACAAATCAAATTGAGTTGCTTTGACTTGACATGTGTTAAAGTTAAACTACAACCATAGCTGAATTCTGAAAAAATTTTATGCAAATTCATACATACCCTCTTAAATAAAAAAAAAAAAATTAGCTACTCTAACAATATTAAAAATGTCGAAAAAGCAGTCAAGACATGTGCCAACAGGAAAATTTTGAGCTAAAAATGAAAAAAATTGAACCAGCTTCGTAAGAGTTTCAACAATAAAATTGGCTTTTCATTAAATATTGAGACCTTTTATATGTTCGCTTTTTGCGATGCGAGATCGAATTGCTTTTATAATAGTTATCATATGTATTGATGCATGGTTACGATGAAGATCTTATACTTTGTGAATGTTTCTTGTTTAAATTTAGTTTATGGTAAACTAAATCAATAAAAGAATGTCATATAAATTATTTTACTTACATAATATTTTTTTTCATTGATTTAGTATAACAATAAAATTGGCTCGGTCGAAATCTCTTAAAAAAAAAAAAAAAGAACTACAACAAATTAATGAAAAAAATTGTGTAAAGCTAGCTATAATACTGTTTTATTCTGTGTTTATGCTTTCAAAAGAAGAATTAAATTATTTGAATTATGGTCTTAAATATATATAGGTAAGACTATAATTATTTGAAATTAATGCATCTATAGTCAAATTTTGAGAGTTACACATAATCCATCCTCATGTCACAAAGTTGTACCAATTCATGAACAACCACATCTATCTCTTCATCTCCTTTCTTTCTTATGAAATTACTCATTTCTCTTGCTTTTTTCCTAACATGCTCTCCATCATTCTCCACCATCACCTTTCTTATTGTTTTTGCTATCTCTTCTCTTTCAAGCTTCCCGCTTATATTTCTCTTCACCTCTATAGCTGCACCAACATCTTCTACTAATCTTGCATTTATTGGCTGATCAAGATTCATGGGCATGGCTATAATTGGCACCCCATAATTCATACTCTCCATTATAGAACTCCATCCACAATGACTCACAAACCCTCCGATGCTTGTATGGCTAAGTAATTTTGCCTGTGGAAGCCAACCTTCAACAACTAATCCTCTTTCTTTAACCTTATCAATGTATCTATCAGGTAGTGCATCTTCCAAGTTAATTTTTTCTCCAGTAGGGAACCTGATAACCCAAATAAAATTCACCTTGCTAAGCTCTAACCCATGAGCTATTTCCTCCCTTTCTTCTTTGGAGAGAAAATATTCGCTTCCAAATGAAACAAACACGGTGGATGAACGTTCTTTGCTTTCGAGCCATTCGATGATCTCCATCTTCACATCTTCATGGATGGTTTCTTGAACAAGAGGACCAACAGGAACTATCTTCTTCATCATCTTTACAGAAAGATAATCAATGTACTTTCCTTCGAGCTCTCGAAATGTTTTTGCCAACATCAAAAGACAAGATCGATCAACACTTTGATGGAACCTATCTCCATCTTTGGTCTCATTTGAAGAGGATTCTAGCACGTCAAGAACCTTCTTTTTCATATATTCTTGAGGATAAAGCTCAGGAAAATGGAATTTATCATCTGGGTTTTCATCAAATTGCATCATAAAAGCAGTCATCGATATAGAACTACAGAGGAAGAACACAGCCGGTATATTTAAAGACAAAGCTATACTTGGTGCCCAAGGCTGAATAAAATCATAGATAAGCATATCAGGCTTTAGATTCTCCAAGATGTTGAAGAAGTTAGGGCTTGCCATATCAGAGGCCTTTTTAAGAGTAGTCATGAGATGAGGAGGTAATCCTTTTGTGGTATGATAATGTGAAGGCAAGAGAGGTAGAGATGGAAGATGAAGTTCAATAAGTTGGATTGAAAGTGAGTATTTAGGAGATAAACTTTGCTGGATTGAACTTAGGTTTATGGGTGTAGAACAAAAGTAGATATAGAAGTTTCTCTTCGTGAGCCTTTTGGCTAGCTCTAGAAAAGGAAATATGTGTCCATGAGCCAGCCATGGGAACATAAACACACTAATACTTCTCTTTCTTTGTCTTGTTACCTCCATATACATATATGCTGTGTGTGGGTTTTTGCTCTCTTTATAACCTACACTAATTTTTCTGTGTTTTTAATGTGCAGTGTTGGTGTATTACATAATATATAAACTAACTTAATGAAGATATATGCGGGGCAAATTAAGATAGTGTAAAACGTGGCAAAAGAAGAATTAAGGGAGGGATTGGTGTCAATTCGAGAAATGCGTGGAGGCAAATGAAGAAAGTGTCGTGTTAAAATTTGACGTCAATGGCCATGAAGATTGAACCATATCATTGTGGATTAGTTAATTCCAAATATAGATGCTGCCCCGATCACCCCTTTTGAAATGGGACATTTGTTCTCAATAATGCATAAAAAACAATTATATTTATCAATCTAGGAGTTTCTACAATGAATTTAGTGATAAATTACTACTAAGATACGTAGGTCTATTATGAATTTATTTTAGTTTGTTCAAAAAGCTTTTTATTTTTTTCTTAATTCTAGTCACTGCCTACATATCGCGCTGATGTACTATTAAGGTAATTTTTCATTTTCTATTCACTAGTAAAAAATATATATTTTATGCGAATGTTCAGATATATTTGTTCTAAAAATAATAGACACATAATATCGATGCGGTGGCATTTTTATAAATAAAATCTCAAAATTTGTTAAATATTTGTATTTATTTTCTAGAAAATAAACGCATCTGATCTACTTAGATATGTATATTTTCGACAAAATAAACACTTCTGACTTATCCAAAAAAAATGCATGATTTGATTCATTCAAACACATCTACTTTGGCTAATATTATGATCTTTTTGTCAACAATATGGTTATGAAGTTATCAGTGCACCCTCAAATAAGAAAACAAAAATAAATAGATATAAGAAATATAATTGTAGACCAAAAAGAAAAATAAATTATGAAAATAAAAATTATAATAAAATTCATAGAAAAAAGAATTATAATAAAAAACATATTTCTAAAAAATCTAATAAAAAAGATAATCAACAAAAGGATATAGCAATTTGTTATAAGTGTGGAAAAATAGAATACTATACTAAGAATTGTAGAGTAAAACAAAAGATTAATCAATTAAACTTATCAGAAGATTTAAAAGAAAAAATGTTAAAAATTGTTATAACCAAATAATCAACAGATAATAACTCAGAAATATCAGATTATACAAAAAATGATTTAAATTTACTAAGTGAAGAATCTGAAGAAACCGAAATAGATGTTTGTAATTGTATAGAACCTTTTCAATGTAATAATATTAAAGTTTTAAATTCAGAAAATGAATTTTTATTATATATAACAGAAAAAATTGAAGACTCATATATTAAAAAAATAATATTTACTAAAACTAAAAGATATCATATGAACAACTCAGAAATAAGAAAAATTTGAACCTTATAATTTTCAAGAAATATGTGACAGATTTAAACAAAATCAAAAACCTATAAATATTCAAGATCTTCAAGAAGAAAAAAAAAATTTAAAAATAGAATTAAGACAAAAAATTTTATTTTTAAAACAAAAAATACAAAAATTAGAATAAGAAAATCTTAGTAATGAATTAAGCAGTTTATTCAAAAATAAAAAAAATAGAAATAGGAGAAAATTCTAATCATGAAACCGAATATTATGTATATAGTATTTCTAGAATAAATTTTCAAAAATGGTATATTAAAATAAATTTAATAATAAATGAAGATACACATATGATTACTATAGTCCTAATAGACAGTGGAGCCGATCAAAATTATATTCAGGAAGGATTGATACCAACAAAATATTACAAAAAAATCTCAGAATGTCTGCACACTGCTAGTGGTTCTAGACTCATAGTAAAACTATCGAATGTAAAAATATGTAATAAAAAATATTGTTTTCAAACTAACTTTGTATTAGTAAAAAATCTAAACTCATGAATCATTTTAGGAACTCCCTTTATAATTATAATATATCCATTTAATATCAATAAAGAATGAATATCTACAAAAATTTTAGAAAATGAAATAATTTTTGAATTTTTTTTCCAATGAAATCAAAAGAAATATATTGGTTATAAGAAAATAATATTCAAAAAATTAATCAAATTAAAAATAAAAGGAAACATATTAAATAATTATCAGATGAAATCGATAATAAGAAAATGATAGAACATTTAGATTAAAAAGAAACAAAAGAAAAGATTAAAAAAATCGAAGAAAAATTTATAATAGATATTTGTGCTCCTATACCTAATACATTTTGGAATAGAAAACAACATATCGTAAGTTTACCATATATTAAGAATTTTGATGAAAGAAAAATACCTACTAAGGCAAAAGTTATTCATATGAATCAAGAATTAGAAAAAACTTGGCAACAAGAAATATTAGACCTAAAGCAGAAAGGTTTAATTAGAAGTTTTAAGTCTCTCTAGTCATGTTTAGCTTTCTATGTTATGAATGCAACTGAAATAGAGAGAGGAATTCCTCGATTAGTAATTAATTATAAACTTTTAAATAAGGTTTTACAATGGATAAGGTATCATATACCAAATAAAAGAGATTTATTAAAGAAACTATACGAAGCTAAACTATTTTCAAAATTTAATATGAAATCAGGATTTTGGCAAATTCAAATCTGTGAAACTGATAAATATAAAATATGATTTTACGTACAATTTGGACATTATGAATGGAATGTTATGCCTTTTGGTCTTAAAAATGCCTCATCGGAATTTCAAAATATTATGAATAATATTATAAATCCTATTAATTCTTTTATTATAGTTTATATAGATGATGTATTAACTTTATCAAAATCTATTGATCAACATATAAGTCATTTAAACAAACTTTATAATGCAATATATCATAATGGTATAGCAGTATCTGCAACTAAAATGAAATTATTTCAAACTAATATAAAATTTTTAGGACATGATATTAATCGAGGAACTATTAAACCAATTTTTATAAGTTTAGAATTTACAAATAAATTCCCAGATGAAATTAAAGATAAAAAACAATTACAAAGATTTTTAAGATATTTAAATTATGTATATCATTTAGATTTAGAAAAATTATGTCAACCACTATATAACATATTAAAAAAACATGTTTTTTTGACATAAGAACATACTAACATTGTCAAAGAAATCAAACAAAAAATAAAATTTTTACCCTATTTAAGTCTACTACATCTAGAAGCATTTTTAATTGTTGAAACTGATGGTAGTAATATATGATTTGGAGGTATATTAAAGCAAAAATTCAATAAAAAGCAAATTTAGTAAGATTTTATTCTAGAAGTTAGAATCCAACTCAAAATAATTATTTTACTATTAAAAAAGAAATTTTAAGCATTGTTTTATGCATCAAAAAATTTGAAGATGATCTTTATATGAGAAATTTTTTATTACGCATGGATTGTTTAACAGCAAAATATATTTTAGAAAAAAATGTTCGAAATCTAATTTCAAAACAAATTTTTATACAATGACAAGCTTTATTAAACAATTTTGATTTATATATTGAATTTATTAAGGGAGAAAACAACTCATTGTCTAATTTTTTATCTCGTGAATATTTATAGGACAAATGAGTAAGCAGATTTTATCAAAAGTTTTTTTACGAAGTAATTATAATAATCAGAATTCTATCCTAGATAGTCCAACTAATAATAACCAAAGGCCTGATAGCCCTTCTAATTAACTACTTTTATCAAATAAATTTACTACACTCCGATCCAGAATACCCAATATTTTGATAAAACCTTCTTTTGCATCAACCTTAGGTGCAAACTCATCTAATACCAAACCTTCTACATCTTATTCTCCTTCACCTTCTCCCAAATAAATTATTTATTAAAACTCTAGATGATGATAAAGTATTTATTGCTTTAGAAAGATTTATAAAACTTATTAGTTTTTTATATCTAAAAAATTTTCATTTTCAAGAATCCAATTTTTCAAGAACTCGAGAATATTATCAACATATTTTAATTAATACATGCTCAGTAGAAATTGAGTATAATTTTAATAAATAAGACCCTTCTAAAATAGATTGTAGTAAAGTCAAAATATTAGATGTTATTTTTTCAGCAAGATAGAATCAAAAAATTCATACTAGCAAACGTTTTTAACCCCTTTTTCTACATCTTTATATAATTATTACGACTATCAAGCAGTCTGGTATAAGGCATTCTATCTTCGAAATTATAATTATTCTTGGTTTTTCTATTTTTCTATTAATTTTTCTGTTGATTTACCAAATTGGTTTTTTATATGGTTTAACTATTTTGGTATTATCAAAGAAGCCTTCCCTCATGAAATTCAAATGTCTTATAATAAATATCTCAGTTATTTTCCTTTAGAACGTAGCCCAAAAAAATAATAATCAGCTTTATTATTGCTTTTAGAATCTCATGGATCAGTACTTGGACTTATTATTTAGATTCGGGAACTGTTTTAAAATTCTCGACTCTATATAGAAAATTTCGATGTAAATGGTGGGATAATTTTAATAATGATCAAGTAGATATAGACTCAGTTATCAATTATTTTGCTAATACTAAGAAGAAAGCTCTGGAGTCCTTCCAACAAGGATTTTCATCCACTGAAGAGCAAATTCTTCAGATGATTTCCACAACAATAATAGCAGAAGAATTACAGCAATTATTACATAAATATTCATTAGAAATAAACAGCTCTAATAACTTAAAAGATAACAATCCTAGAAATAATTTTCAAGATTCTCAAGAGCCAGATTATAATTTTGACATTTAATATGTAATTTTTATTGACATTAAGATGTAAAAAAAAAAAAAAAGGAAATTATCAATTGTCGGCATTACAAGACAAAACCAGCTACTTTATCAACTGTCGGCACTACAAGACAAGGGCAGCTACTTTATTAAAGTAGCACCAACTCATCACCTGCTCACCTGATGTTGTCGGCTATTTTCAACAGCCATCTTCTCCAGTTATCAAAAGATGACAATACTACTTAGACGATTTTCATATATAAAAGACTACTCAGTTTTTCAAAGTAAAGAAAGAAGCAGAAGCAAAGAAGAAATCTTCAAAACCTTCAAAATTCGAGAAAAGAAAATATGTCTTCTTATAATTTCAACTACATTCTGTAAAAAATATTTAGATCTTCAGCTTATTTTCTCAAACCTATGTACTTATACTCCTCCAGCTCCTGTAATATCAGAATTTTCATATTCTATTAATAAAGGTAATTGAATTATATTCATAAAATTGAGTTCTTTTAGTTTTATTAGTTCATTTATCAATACTTTTGCTTCTCTAGATTTATCAGATCAAATAGAAATCGATTTATTAAAAACAGAAATACGAAGATTTAAACGAAGCTTATATTTTGAACATCAAATATATCATATTGATAATTTCTGCGATTGTCAAGATTTTCATAGAAAATTAAATTTTTTAGATATGTTTTTAAACTTTTTAATTCTTATACATCAATATAACATATATGATTTTGAAACTTTTTAAATGAATTTATATAATTTTGAATTACATGACGGTTATTATTTAAAACAATTAGACATAGATGATTTAATAAAATTAGAATATAACTATTTATATTGATATTATTATTATTATAACATAAATCATTAAAGTTTTTTATAATATCATTGGATTCTCTCAGCATGGTATTAGAGCCCGGTAGGATGAATGTTAGTTAATCTAAAAAATTGAATATTAAAATAAGGTTAAAGAAAAATAAGTGCGATATAACCAATTTGTTAATAAGTTTCTTCAGCATGAAATGTTGGTCAACCCTGAAGGCGAAGCATTGATCAGCCGTGTTAAGCCGAGATTGCGTTAGGTAGTCCTGTATCACTGGGTGGTCTCGTTATTGCTAAAGAAATCTTATTATCATTAAGGTTCTATTTATCTTATTAGTCTTTAATTATTTTAACGTTTAATTTAATGGATAAATTAGCTAGAATCTTATTTGTCAAAGAACCACAAATGAAAATTGATTCTACTAGTAGTAGTAGTAATAATAATAATAATAATAATAATAATAATAATAATAATAATAATAATAATAATAATAATAATAATAATAATAATAATTTAGAAGACGTAAATTTTGTAGAAGTTAATTTAGCAAAAATTGAAAATCAATTATTAGATTGGACTATTCCTAAGCAGAATATTAAAACAATATACAAAATAGGATAATTTGAATTTATGCAAGATTATTCAATTAAAACAACTAAACATACAATAGTTTTAAATGAAGAGCATGAAACTATTCAATTATTCTCAGAAAATACTATTAAAGAACATAGAAAGAAATATAAGTTTTTACACATTGGATTAGTACAAATAGCTATCAAACCTTTATTTAGATTAGGACTAGACATACCAGTTTTAATGTGTCTAAGAAATGCTAGACATATAAACTTTTCAAATTCTTTATTAGCTATGGCAGAAACAAATCTTGATAATGGATCAATTTATTTTAATTGTTATCTAAATTTTTCATTAAGTTTACATGACTCTCACATTTATAATACTTTTATCTTTAACTGTTAAGACAAAAAATTTAAACTTTAAACAAAATGTTAGAACCATTGCAATTATATATAGAATCTACTATAAAGTTATATCCACAACTTTAAATCCCAGAGCTAGATATAGTTTACTAAAAGATGAAACCTTAATTTTTGAAGGAAATAAAATACATTCTAATATTCAAATTCCTAAAAAATTAAAATGGAATGAAGTTACTAGGTTAGGAGCTTGGGAATTAACAGAAATCACTGAACCTAAAATAGAAAATATTAATAATCAATTTTCTAGGATAATAAAACATAGTGATGGATTTGTAAAAATAGACTTTGTTCCAGATAATATTCAATCATCTAGGATATCAATATATTTTAATAACAGACGCTCAACTAGTTATATTCCAAGAAATTTAACTACAAAAAATTATGAACTCGGGAATGTAGATTTTAATGAAAATATTCCAAAACCTACATATATTGAAAATGATAATAACAAATCTGAAGATTCTTTATCTCCAACAAGATCACAAATGGAAATATTTTCTCAAATAATTTAATATGAATAATTTTTCTATAGATAAAGAATTTTTAAGAAAAGAACTAAAAGAAGAATATAATAAAGAAAAAAGACTTTGGTATTTTAATACATTTTCTAAAGAACAATTAAATAATTTTAGAGCTGAATGGTATAGTGATATGAAACAATTAAAAGTAAATATTCCATTATTTACTTGGTTCGAAATATATTGTAATTATTATAATATTAATTACCCATTTTGTACCATAGGAGTAAATACTAAGATTGCTAAAATATGGAAAACAATTGATAATGATCAAATAATCTCTGTACATCCTCCCTTGGAAAAAATAGCATTTAGTCATAATGATACAAATTATATAGTATTACATTTTAAAAAGGTTAATATTGATAACAAATCTCCCGAAATAGAAAACGAAATTAAATATACTCAATTGCAAAATAATTATTTAAACCAAATTTCATCAACTATCTCTACTCAATTAGATATAGTTAAATCTTTAGTTTAACCAGCTGAAACTAATAATATTTTACAAAATATACACAATGAAAAACCCTTATTTAAACATTTTAAATTTTTCTCAGAAATAAATATCAATTTAAAACCTCAAGACCAAGTATTACAAAGAATAGAAGCTCAGCTTACTGATTTAAATATTAAAGAAAGAAAAAAATAAACACAGTATATCTGTAATAAATGAATCTAACACTAATAATGAAGTTGATGTATTAGAAAACCAATTTCAAGACAAAACATATATTAATAAAATATATTTTGGAAACTCTTTTGAGACTTTTACTCTACAAGCTGAAACAATAAAATTATTATCCACGACCTACACCTCTAGATACTCAATATGAAGAACGAACTCAAATTGTACAAGCAAAGTATGATGAAAGCTCAATTTATGAATGGAATATAGACGGCTTAGCTGAATATCAAATTTTAAATTTACTTAAAGAAATGTTTATGACTGCTAGTGCTTATAAAGCAAATAATAATAATGATTTATCTATTGTCCAAATGCTTATATCTGGATTCACTGGCCAATTAAAAGGGGGGTGAGACTATTATATCACCACTGAACAAAAACATATAATATTCTCTGCTAAGAAATTAATAATTAAAACAGAAAATAATGTCCAAATAGAAACACAAATAAATGATATATTAAACACTTTAATATTTACCATTATGAAATGTTTTATAGGAGATCTTAGTCAATATTAAATTAGAAATTCAGAAATATTATTAAACTTTACTTGTCCAAAATTACAAGATTTTAGATAGTATAAAGATTTATTTCTAACAAAAGTATTCACAAGAATAGACTGTAATAATTATTTTGGAAAGAGCGCTTTATAGCAGGATTGCCAAAACTATTTACTGAAAGAATTAGAACTAAAATAAAATTAGATAATAATAATCTTATACCTTATGATAATTTAACTTATGGAAATTTAATAAATTATATTAATAATGAAGGATTAGTTATATGTTCATATTTGAAATTTAAGGCAAAATTAAAGAAAGAAAGTATTCAAGGAAGAAAAAAAATTAGGATCTTTTTGTCAACAATATGATTATGAAGTTATTAGTACACCCTCAAATAAGAAAACAAAAATAAATAGATATAAGAAATATAATTACAGACCAAAAAGAAAAAGAAATTATGAAAATAAAAATTATAATAAAATTCATACAAAAAAGAATTATAATAAAAAAATATAGTTCTAAAAAATCTAATAAAAAAGATAATCAACAAAAGGATATAGTAATTTGTTATAAGTGTGGAAAAATAGGACACTATGCTAAGAATTGTAGAGTAAAACAAAAGATTAATGAATTAAATTTATCAAAAGATTTAAAAGAAAAAATTTAAAAAATTGTTATAACTGAAGAATCAACAGATAATGAATCAGAAATATCAGATTATACAGAAAATGATTTAAATTTACTAAGTGAAGAATATGAAGAAACTGAAACTGATGTTTGTAATTATATAGGACCTTGTCAATGTAATAACATTAATATTTTAAGTTCAAAAAATGAATTTTTATTAGATATAATAGAAAAAATTGAAGACTCAGATATTAAAAAACAATATTTACTAAAACTAAAAGATATCATAGAAACAACTCAGAAACAAAAAAATTTTGAACCATATAATTTTCAAGAAATTTGTGATAGATTTAAACAAAATCAAAAACCTATAAATATTCAAGATCTTCAAGAAGAAATAAAAAATTTAAAAATAAAATTAAGACAAGAAATTTTATTTTTAAAACAAAAAATACAAAAATTATAACAAGAAAATCTTAGTAATAAATTAAGCGGTTTATTCAAAAATAAAGAAAAATTAGAAATAGGAGAAATTCTAATCATGAAACTAAAGATTATGTATATAGTATTTCTAGAATAAATTTTCAAAAATGGTATGTTAAAATAAATTTAATAATAAATGATGATACACATATAACTACAATATCCTTAATAGATAGTGTAGCTGATCAAAATTGTATTCAGAAAGGATTGATACTAGCAAAATATTACAAAAAAACCTTAGAACGTCTGCACACTTCTAGTGGTTCTCGGCTTATAGTAAATTATAAACTATCGAATGTAAAAATATGTAATAAAGAATATTATTTTTAAACTAGTTTTGTATTAGTAAAAAATCTAAATTCAGGAATCATTTTAGGAACTCCCTTTATAATCATGATATATCCATTTAATGTTAATAAAAAAGGAATATATACAAAAATTTTAGAAAAGGATATAATTTTTGAATTTTCTTTTCCAATGAAATCAAAAGAAATAAATTGGTTACAAGAAAATAATATTCAAAGAATTAATCAAATTAAAAATAAAAGGAAACATATTAAACAATTATAAGATGAAATCGATAATAAAAAAAATGATAGAACATTTAGATAAAAAATCTAAACAAAAGAAAGGATTAAAAAGATCAAAGAAAAATTTATAATAGATATTTGTGCTCCTATACCTAATGCATTTTGGAATAGAAAACAACATATAGTAAGTTTACCATATATTAAAGATTTTGATGAAATAAAAATACCTACTAAGGCAAAAGCTATTCATATGAATCAAAAATTAGAAAAAATTTGCCAACAAGAAATATTAAACCTAAAGTAGAAAGGTTTAATTAGAAGTTTTAAGTCTCTCTAGTCATGTTCAGCTTTCTATGTTATGAATGCAACTGAAATAGAGAGAGGAACTCCTCGATTAGTAATTAATTATAAACCTTTAAATAAAGTTTTACAATGGATAAGATATCATATTCCAAATAAAAGAAATTTATTAAAGAAATCATACGAAACTAAACTATTTTCAAAATTTCATATGAAATTAGGATTTTGGCAAATTCAAATATGTGAAACTGATAAATATAAAATATGATTTAATGTACCATTTGGACATTATAAATGGAATGTTATGTCTGTTAGTCTTAAAAATGTCCCATCAGAATTTGAAAATATTATGAATAATATTATAAATCCTATTAATTCTTTTACTATAGTTTATATAGATGATGTATTAATTTTTTCAAAATCTATTGATCAACATATAAGTCATTTTAACAAATTTTATAATGTAATATATCATAATGGTCTAACAGTATCTGCAACTAAAATGAAATTATTTCAAACTAATATAAGATTTTTAGGACATGATATTAATCAATGAACTATTAAACTAATTTCTAAAAGTTTAGAATTTACAAATAAATTCTCATATGAAATTAAAGATAAAAAAACAATTACAAAGATTTTTAGGATGTTTAAATTATGTACATGATTTCTTTAAAGATTTAGAAAAATTATGTCAACCATTATATAACAGATTAAAAAAGAAACATATTTCTTGGACAGATGAACATACTAACATTGTCAAAGAAATCAAACAAAAAATAAAGTTTTTACCATGTTTAAGTCTACCACATCTAGAAGCATTTTTAATCGTTAAAACCGATGCTAGTGATATAGGATTTGGAGATATATTCAAACAAAAATTCAATAAAAAAGAAAGTTCAATAAGATTTTATTCTATAAGTTAGAATCCAACTCAAAAGAATTATTCTACTATTAAAAAAGAAATTCTAAGCATTGTTTTATGCATCAAAAAAATTTGAAGATGATCTTTATATGAGAAATTTTTTATTACGCATTGATTATTTAGAAGCAAAATATATTTTAGAAAAAGATGTTTGGAATCTTATTTTAAAACAAATTTTTGCACGATAGCAAGATTTATTAAGTAATTTTGATTTTGATATTGAATTTATTAAGAGATAAAACAGCTCATTGCCTGATTTTTTATCTCATGAATTTTTACATGGCAAATATGATGATGAAGTATTTATATCCAAATTAATTGCATGTTTTGATATAAACTTATTTTCCAGGGTATATAAACTATTCCGCATTATGCTAGGAAAGGTAAAGGCAATGCGTTATCTTGGAATTTCATTAACGTAAGAATTTTATTATCCTATTTACTAGTTAGATTGAATTTTCTTTTTAGAATTTAAGTAAAAATACTTTTTTTGTGTTTTTTCTAAGTGCCCGTGATAAGATGGAAGTTGAATATACGTATTATATAATGAGACATATGTGCAAAATAGTAGTCCATCATAGCACGAATAAGATATTGGTTAAGATATATATTTATAACGCCTATGAAATAGAGCCTAGAAGTAATATAGCATAAGAAGGGTATTTTGGTAAAATGCATCAAAATTGTCTTAATTTATTTAAAAAGTGAACATGGAAGAATCACACTCACGATTTAGGTTTTGCAATTGCGAAATATGACCTAGGCACAATATTATAAGTACGTGATTTTTACATTGTTTTCCATACACATAAGAACCCTAGCCATCTTTTGCACTCCTAAAACATCTCAGAGGCTTTTCTCTTCATCCTTCATAATTCCTTTTGCTTCCTAATCATTAAAAACATTTCAAAGTCCAATTAACAAAGATTAAATAAAGGTTTTGATGCTTTAATCAAGAACACAACCTTAAATGGTTTGGAGAGCTTGGGGGCCGAGTTTCCTCTAATTAGTTCTCTTATTTTCTTCATAGAATAGTAGATATTCATGCCCTTCAAGATTTTAATCATCTAGGTTAGTGATATTTAAGATTTGATTGGGTTTTCATAGGTTAATGTAAGATTAGGGTTTCGACTTCTATGCCTCTTTTAGAACAGAACATATTGGTGTCATTTTTTTATCGTTTGGTGTGTATCCTTTGTGTTAGGGAACAATACGAAAGGTAGAAACAACTACCAAAATGAGGGAGAACAATAAAGTAAGGGTTTTCAGTTCCATAGTTAAAAGTCTGTACATATAATCATGTTTATTCGCTCATTGTTAGTATGTTTGATGATGTATGAATATTCTAGTTTGATGTTGCTGTGATATGTCATACTCATTGAATTGATAGACTGAAAGATGATTATATGTGTTAAAGGCATGAAATATTCATATTTATCTTATTAATTCAAAAGGAACATGAATACAAATTATAACATGTTAAAAATGATATTATGGACTATATATATGTTCTATTATGTTTCTGTATTGGTATCTGTGACTTTTAAATCGAAAGAATTGGAGTTAGTATATGGAAACGAGGGATTTAATTACGCTACTACTGCAGCTTTCATAATTGCGAAAAGGAATTTTGCATTCGCAAAATGTGTGATACAGCTTTGCCTTGCGATGGGTAGGGTCATAGGCATAGCACACCACAATATGCCACAACATTCCACAGTGTGCCAAGGCACACCCATTGCAGACCAAACACACTTATGAAAGGTATTGGACATGATGTTAATGAAATATATGCCTCATATGCTATATTGTAATATGATGAACATGAATACATATGATATGATACATGTATGACTCAACATGAGTTGAGAATTATTTATCATTATGGAAAAGGTATTTAAATGAGATAATATGTTATGTTATTCATGTTGGATATGTTATATCACGATACTCTCGATATAATTAATATTATATGATCTATCTGAATAAAAGAAAATTTAAAAAGACTATAATGCCCTTACTCGTACTAAGACTAACTCTAGGATATATAACATGTCATTAAAGGCAATTACGGTATGTTTATATTTAGACAAGGTAGCCTAAACACTGAGAGCACCCTTGACCTCTTTACTAATATATATTATTTTATCACTCAAATTTGTGCAAGCTTTGAGAGCGCATTGCACTTGATTACAGTTATAGATAGTTATAGTTAGGTGAATAAAGAAGCCTAAGCTTTGAGTGCTCCTATTTACAATTCGTATCCGATAGTTTGAGTATTGAGTAATAATCTAAATAAACGGAAATGAGAAATGTTTTACAATTGTTTATGGATACATGAAATATCTTCTACATACCAAGTACACTACTGTTCTTAAAGGATTGTTTGGCACGAGCACATGAACATACCATTAGGCTTGTATGCTATTAATTGTATGATATGCATCAAAGAATTTATATGATTATATATTACCATTAAACTTTCGATACCTTAGCGTGTAAGTTTTTTTGCATGCAAGTCCAAAGTAATGGAAGGAGTTGACATAAAGAAGCCTGAGCCTATCAGAGTACTTTTAGATTCAAAGTCAGCTTCTATATTTCATGCATTTTATTCACATGCTCATACATGAGGCTATTTCAAATATTATTTTACGAATATCGATTAAATCTTTATTCTTTATTATGGTTTATTAGATTATGAACGGTTGTAATAAGTTGAGTGCAGTTAGCTTTAGATATTGATTTTACAGTTACAGTTAATAAGCATGAATGCATGATTCAGTTAAACGGTTATATGTTAAAATATGGATGGATATGATATGAAAAAGTTATAGGATATGTTTAATTGGTAAAGGAATAGTAATTGGATAATAGTTAGTAAATTAGTAGTCGATAAGTAGTTAACACTCCCTTGTATAGTGGGTACTATCTGCTATATGGAAGAGTGCTATAATATTATTTTTAATACTAGTTGTACAATTTATTTCAAGTATATATGATAGCTAGCTGTTATAATTTTAATCATATTTTCTATTTTGTTTTTAATTTGTTTTGTAGATTTTTCAACGCAATCCATATACTCAGGTGCTAGTAGATGAAATTCGAAAAATATAGTCAGACTTTTTTTGCAAGTGAGTATATATAAGATTTTTTATATATTAGATTGAAATTTTGATATTTGAATTTTTAGATTGAAATTTTGTAAAGTTGTATTACAATTGTTTTTAAATGTATGTTGCAACATGAAATGTTTCTTTGTGTTTTATGAATTGTATATAATGATTAGTTGATAACACATTGTTGAGTATGTTCTTATGAATTTGAGTTGTTTTATAAATTGTTGAGCATGCTTGTAAGTTAAAGTTGTTGGAAAAGTTTATAATAGATTATGAGTTGAAGTTGTAGTTTTAATTTGGATGTTGGGAAGCCTATTATTGCTTATGAGTTTAAGTGAAGAATGCTTGTAAATTTGAGGTAGCTGCAAGTTGTATTATATTATAGGTTACAGGTTAGCATAATATTTGTAATTATAAAAAAAAACTAAATGCATCTGTTACGGACTTAAATATTTGACCTTATCAAATAAATATATTGTGCAGAAAACAGACACATTTAAACAAATCAAACAATTTTATTTTATTTTTTTGTAAAAACAGATGTATTTGAGGTGATCAAAATAGATGCAAAAATTCTACCCTCAAATGTATCTCAATCATTTGTGTCTTCCCAAAAACAAAAGCAAAAACTCCAAAATAACAAACACAATATCCTTTTCTGTACTGGTGATTTTACAATGGTGGATCATTTATCCAGATTTTTGTTCCGAGTTAGTCTATGAGGATTTTAGTGAAAGAGAAAATTTTCATTTTTGTTAGTTTTCTTTTAACTGTATTTTATGTCTTTGTACTTTGAACTTTATCCTTATTTTTTTTAGGAATAACTTCTTTCTTTTAAGCTAATAAATTTGGATGTTCAGTAAATGATAAAGATGCTAAAAATGAGCTAACCTAGTTGAGTTATTTGGGTGCATCTACTGATTTCTAAACTCTAATATTAATTTAGTAAGAAAATCTTTGAATTATCAGTTTAATTTTATATGTGATTACTAAACTTATATTCTAATTGAAAATAAATTAGAAAAAAAAAAGATTTTGTAAAAAAAAGGGAAAATTGCCAAAAAAAAAAAATAACCTAAACTTTTAAAGGTGTATCAAAATTAAATTATACTTTTTATTTTCTTATTTAAAAAAACAAACTTTTAAAATTTTATCAATTTATAAATTCTGGTGAAATTCTACTAACACAGCATAAAATTTCAGTGAGATTAAAAAGTTTATACTAATCAGGAAGTTGAGTCATCTTAGAAACTTTAAAACATCATCATTTTTGTTTTTCTTAAAATTTTAAAACTTAAATCTCTCTAGCGAAACTTTGCTAATAGTAAAATTTGTATTTCTCCTTACTCTGTTAACTAGACAACTTCCAAGTACAACAACCACATGTATTATTTTTCAATTTTAAAGAGAAATTTAGGTTTTAAAATATTAGAAAAAACAAAACCGATAACCTTTTAATATTTCTAAAATCATTCAACTTTCTAGTTAGCATTGTCTTTTTAATCTCACTAGAACTTTATGTTATATTAGCAGATCTTCACCGAAATTCATAAATTGATAAAATTTTAAAAATTTATATATTTAAATGAGAAAATAGAAAATTTAATTTAATTTTGATATAACTTTACAAGTTCAGATTATTTTTTGTAATTATCCCTAATAAAAATATCTAAACTTTAAGAATTTAGCTTAAAAATCAAGTTTGACCGAATTTGATGAGTCATAAACTAGAAAAATGAGGTGAAATTACATATGGTATTGGAAAGGTGAGATGGAATGCAACATGACGTCAAAAAAGATGATGTCACATGATTATTGAATTGAATTATTAAAGATCAAGTATTTTTTTTTTTGTTACAAAATTTTAAAAAAAATTTTGTTTATTTGAGTAAAATTTTCTGAACATATTAAAAAATATATTTTCTAGAAATACTAACTCTTTTTTAGAGATTCATTTACAGAATTAATACAATCTAATACTATATCTTTGTCTAGTTTATGATTCAAATGGAACCAATAAGGATATCTACATGTGATGCAAATGCCCAAATCTTTTGAGGTAATGATAATTTTACACTATTGGTCTTTCACTTGTGCCTCATTGAATGGGTCAGGTGGTATTGCAGTCTCGTGGGACGATATTTCATTCTCTTGTTCTCATTCTGCTGGATTGCTATCCATGGTACTCTAATTACTGATAATATTAGCTTTTGCATTGTTGCTTTATATGGTCCTTGTTCTTCTTTTGTCCATTTGCAGGCTAGTATTTGGGAAGAGCTGTAGGTATTCATTAACGCTAGTTCTAGTTTGCTTGCTCTTATCAATGGCGATTTTAACCAAATCAGTAATCCTTCTGAGTGTGATCCTCTTAACCCCTATAATATGGGTATTCATCAATTCAACAAATTTATCTCTGATTGTGGGTTGTTAGATACCGATCTTCAAGGTGCAACGTTCACTTGGAAAAATCGTTTATCCAGGAGTAGAATCGATCGAAGCATTATCAATTCCAATTGTCTTACTGCCATACCCTATTCTTGTCTTCAAGTTTTGCCAAAGGAGCCCTCTGATCATATTATGCTCTAGTTCAGTAACAACATTTTAAACAGAGGGTCGCGGCATTTTCCGCACTTTGAATTGTTGGTGTATAGCTCCTGGGTTTCTGTCTCTAGTTAATTATTTCTGAAAGTCACTACCACTTTATTTACCTCTTCCAAGCAAACTTTGTAAGTTATAGCTTTTCTTAACTGCCTAGAATCGAGACTATTTTGGTGACCTGCAATCCTCTATTATTCGTATTGAGAAGGAGGTACATGACATTGATATTATTGCCTAGGATCAGTAGCTCTCTAGTGAAGAACAACAAAGATTACCTTCTCTAAATCAGTATGACTCTACTACAATAAACAATTAGAGTCCCTTTGGCGCTAGAAATTCAAAATCTCTTGATGTAGGTTGGGAGATAGAAACACCAAGTTCTTTCATATTCATGCTTCTAGTAGAATGAGGCGCAATTCTATCTCAAAGATCATTGATGGGACTTGTATCCTGCAATCTCAGTTAGCTATCAGCGATGCTTTGTTTTGTTTTGTTTTTTTTTCTTTTTACCATTTTTCCAAAAGATTCAATAGAGTGCCCATTGTTTCAGGTTTCATAGAGGGTATCTCTCTAACACATCTGTCTCACTCATAAGCTTCTATCTTGGAATGTCCCTTCACGGTAGAGGAAATCAGGCAAGCCATCCAGTCCTGTGACTCATCTAAAGCTCCAGGCCTGACGGAGTCAATTTTTATTTCTATAAAAGAGTCTAGAATTTCCCTCAAAAAGATATTGTGGATATGATGCAAAAATTCTATATATCAGGTAAGTTACCTAATGACATTAAACAGTCCTTCCTTCATTACTCTTCTCCCAAAGAAAGCAAGTGCTTATCGGGTATAAGATTTTAGACCTATATCTTTAATCTATGTCCTTTATAAGATTATCGCCAAGATACTAGCCTATATGCTAATAAAAGTTATTGATTCAGTCATTAGTCCCAACCAATATGCATTTGTTGCAGGAAGATAAATCTTGGACAACTACTTAGTGGCTAACGAAGTAGTTCAATCTTGCAAAAATATTACATTAATGGCTTAATATTGAAGCTTGATTTTGAGAAGGCTTTTGATACAGTTAAATGGGACTACCTTCTTTAGGTTATGATAAGCATGGGATCTGGATGTAGACGGTGCAACTGGATTCTTGAATGCTTTACAAACTCCAAATCCTCTATTTTAGTTAATGGCACTCCATCTAAGGATTTCTGTATTGTTAATGGCATCAAGCAAGGCTGCCCTCTTTCCTCTTCATCATGGCCGTGGAGCCTCTTTCCTATTTGATTTCAAAAATGCAGAATATTGGTTTGTTATCTAGTATTCAACTTCTTAAAGAGGACTCATATGCAGTTTGCAAATGATATGCTTGTTTTTACAAGGGATAAAGTGGATGATTGTGTTAATCTAGCAAGAATGCTACGGTGCCTCTCCCTTATTTCAAGCATATGTATCAATTTCCATAAGAGCTCTGTCATTGGGATTCATTCATGCTTAGACAATATCAGTCAAATAGTATCCTCTGTTTTTGTAAGATTTCGGCTCTGCCCTCACTTACCTTGGTTATTCCCTTGGCACATCACCCAATCATATCTCCACCTAGAAACCTACTATCACTAAGATTCAACATCCCTTGCTTTTTGGAAAGGCAAAATTCTATCAAAAGCTGGTAGGCTATCACTTATTGAATCTTGTCTTATAGCTCTCCCATTTTATTACTTATCTATTTTCAAAACTCCTTGTTTTGTGCCTAATGCTATTAATAAGCATATCCAAACTTTTTTCTATAGTGTTGATAATTCTTCAAATAGGCTTTTTATCAAGCCTAAAAATTTTGGTGGGTTAGGTGTATATGATATTGTCCTTCAAAATAGAGCTTTCTTTTTAAATGGCTTTAGAGATTACATTTGGATAGAGATCATTTGTGGGCTAGCATTGTTACACACAAGTATGGTGATTCAAGAGTTGATTGTATGATAAATAATAGTATTTTCTTTCCACTATTGCCAGGCATAATGTCTACTGTCATATCCAACATTGACTTTTCCAATTTTATTTGGGCCCATATAACATTCCAGATTAGTGATGGTAGTAGCATTCTTTTTTGGGTTGACATATGGCATAACATACGTCCTATTGTTGATTTGTACCCAAATCTCTATCAAATAGTAGTTGATTTGTTCGCTTTCGTTAAGGACATGGGCTATTGGTGTTAGGTTTTATTGTATATCTCATACATCAAGCATAACGGAAAAATTAAAATTTAAAACTGAAACACCGAGATTGCCCTATGCTATCAAAACCGATTAATCATTCACGGGTAGAAGATGATTACTTTTCTTACTTTGAATTAGTTTATTCAATTCCTCTCCTTACTAGTTTATTGCAAACTATAGCAATCTAAATAGAATTACCTCTAATGAAGTCCATGCGAAGAAATGAAAAAGAAAACCGAGGGAGATGGCTTGTTTGGTCACCTTTGTGCTTGCAAGGATGATCAATCTTGTAGAGAGAAGATATAGAATTAACTCTTTAATTCTAAAGGAGGCTTCTTTAATTATGACTAAAAATGCTATTTATATGAGTTTCCTTAAATGGTTTAGAGTTTGGAGTCCAACTTCAACTAAGAAATCTTCCAAAATAAAAATTTCCACATTTCAGCATTTTGTCAGCCCTTCCTACACGCTTCATGTGTTTAGGTACACACATATGCATAGACCAGCACGCAGTGCCTGTGTGCATAGCCCAATACGTAGTGTCTGTACATGAGTGTGCAAATCTGCATGCCCATGCATAGGTTAGCACTCTAAGCTCCTGTGACAATGTTCGCACCTGTAAAACATTTTTGCACTTGTGACATTGTCCGGTCCAAATTTTTCTCATACATTTTGAATATCATTCAAAACCATTTTACTTTTTCTACATATTTTCAATACGTGTGACCCATTAGATTTCCAGTTATATTGTCCACTCAAACCAATATTTGATCTCAAACATATCATAAGCAGTTATCTAGCAACACATCATGAACCCCAATTGACTGGAAAGTAAGTGGTTTAACTACAAACTCTTCCATAAATAATTATTCGTGCAATTTGTCCTTTCATTATACTATACTCCACTCAGTTTAGAGCATGAACTCTATGTCAACTCTTACTAGATCGACTACATCACATCTAGTCCAAGTGATATTATATCTTATTCTTGAGACTCATTATTCTATTAGATGTCACTGAAGATTATCTTCATGACATTTCTACTTTGGCAAGAGATTCCTAAACAATGATCTCGACAAGGGGCCAGGGTATACACTCATTCTATCAGGAGTGGTGAATCTTTTGTTGGCTACTCAACTACCTTCGAATACCTCAAGTTGTACCTAATCGCCACTATATGAGTAACCTCTCTTGAGGCAACAAAGAATGGAATAAAAATATAGAATCAGTATCCAAGATAATCTTGAGCACTTCAAGTCTAAGGATACTTGCACCATTGCTATAATAAAATTATTATTGATATATAATAGAAAATCCATATGATTATCTCATATCAGGTCATCTAATGTACTTGACTACTTTTAGTAAGTATCCACATGTTAACTCTAAACATCTTATGTCCAGAGCTTATGAGAACTACTGCTTGATGCAATCAAGAAATATAACATGTGCTAGTCTGTCCAAATCAACAATATCTCATCTTATTGATCATATGACTAAGGATAATTTAGATACAAATATAATTGCACATGATAGGAATCAACATCATGGTATTATTATAATTTCCTTCATGCTAGCTATGTTTTATATCAAAGACTTCATTAAATGATTAAAGATCTTATTAATTCATAAATGTAATGAACATCAATTTAGTAAAAATGTCTTTTATTTATATATAATAAAAGTGTACAATAAATGCTAAAGGTGATTGCCTTTAGAGAATCTCTCTAACAACTGGGACAATATTGTTTGGTGTTGGAATTTTCGATGGAGACGTGATATGAGTGTGCAGGAATTGCAACAATCCCATCTTTTACCGAATTCTTTGACAAATGCCTTCCCTATTCATGGTGCCTAGGATAGAATATTGTGGAGTTTGGATGGGAATGGCTTGTATTCAGTTCGTAGCATGTATTTGGGTTTCCTTGGATGCAATTCATAATAGAACCTTTACTGCCATAGCCTTGGTTAAACCTTTTCCTAGCTAAGGTTGAACTTTTTTGGATGGTTTGATTTTAAAGGAAAATTAGATACTCCTAATTTCTTGTTTGAAAGAGGTGTTTGTCCTTTATCAAGTAACTTTTTATGGTTTCTATGGGAGATTTGGAGAAACTTCATACCATTTTCTTCTTCTTCGTTGTGGCTTCTCTTGGAAATTTTGGTGTTATTTCTTCAAGTGGTGGGACATCTCTATAGCTATCCCTAGCTCTATTTTGCTTCTATTTTATTTAGGACAATTATATTAGTAGACGGTTTCAACGAGATTTTTGGCAAACCTTATTCCTTTCTATTTGTTGGTCCATTTGGCTATGCTGAAATCAATATCATTTTAATAAGCTAAATCCTGATAGTAACTCTGTTATTCATCTTATATTCTTTTGGGTTTAGTTGTGGA